>ONZH01007974.1:0-26568 GCA_900303285.1 Rhinella marina | reverse complement strand
ACTGAACAGACGGTGGGTATTTACACCAGGTATGTGAGATAATTTAGCAAGAGAACGCACAGTACAGTGGCCTATTAAAATGCCTAGATATTGTATATTTCAAAGTACACAGCCGTGTAGTAACTGAACAGACGGTGGGTATTTACACCAGGTATGTGAGATAATTTAGCAAGAGAACGCACAGTACAGTGGCCTATTAAAATGCCTAGATATTGTATATTTCAAAGTACACAGCCGTGTAGTAACTGAACAGACGGTGGGTATTTACACCAGGTATGTGAGATAATTTTAACAAGAGAACGCACAGTACAGTGGCCTATTAAAATGGCCTAGATATTGTATATTTCAAGGTACACAGCCGTGTAGTAACTGAACAGACGGTGGGTATTTACACCAGGTATGTGAGATAATTTAACAAGAGAACGCACAGTACAGTGGCCTATTAAAAATGCCTAGATATTGTAT
Source organism: Rhinella marina (assembly GCA_900303285.1). Classification (NCBI taxonomy): domain Eukaryota; kingdom Metazoa; phylum Chordata; class Amphibia; order Anura; family Bufonidae; genus Rhinella; species Rhinella marina. The sequence continues at coordinate 26,103 of ONZH01007974.1, read as the reverse complement.
ATTTCAAGGTACACAGCCGTGTAGTAACTGAACAGACGGTGGGTATTTACACCAGGTATGTGAGATAATTTAGCAAGAGAACGCACAGTACAGTGGCCTATTAAAATGCCTAGATATTGTATATTTCAAAGTACACAGCCGTGTAGTAACTGAAGACAGACGGTGGGTATTTACACCAGGTATGTGAGATAATTTAGCAAGAGAACGCACAGTACAGTGGCCTATTAAAATGGCCTAGATATTGTATATTTCAAAGTACACAGCCGTGTAGTAACTGAACAGAACAGACGGTGGGTATTTACACCAGGTATGTGAGATAATTTAAGCAAGAGAACGCACAGTACAGTGGCCTATTAAAAAGGCCTAGATATTGTATATTTCAAAGGTACACAGCCGTGTAGTAACTGAACAGACGGTGGGTATTTACACCAGGTATGTGAGATAATTTAGCAAGAGAACGCACAGTACAGTGGCCAATTAAAGGCCTAGATATTGTATATTTCAAGGTACACAGCCGTGTACTAACTGAACAGACGGTGGGTATTTACACCTGGTATACAAAAAGGGTATTGCAGGCACACAGAACCCAGAACACTAGAGCCAAATAAACTGTATTTAAAAAAATAAAATAAAATTCACAGCCGTATACTGCCAGATCAGATGGTGCATATACACACTAGTTATATAACAGGGTTTTTCAGCCTAAAAGAACGCTGAACAGTAGTGCCAAATATAGTTTGGTATGTAGCAGAGCACCTAATACACCACTAATGCCTCTCTCTGTCCCTACTCCAGCAGCTATCCCTGAATACAGCAGCCGTTCTCTGTAAAGTCTATATTGTAGTAAAGCTATCACTGAAGTCCACTGTAGTAGCCCTGATAAGGGCTTTTAATCACGCTCCTGCCTGTCCAACAGCTAAAACCTATCTGTCCCTTCTCCAGCCTCTGTCCCTGACTAAGTTCACGCAGCATATGCGTACGAGCAGGAAGAGCTGAGTTTTTATGATTCGAGGTCACATGGTTTTTCCAGCCAATCCATGTAGACGCTGTTTTCGCGCTGCCAGCGTGCTCAGCGTGCCTGCATGTTGATTGGTGGAAAAAGAGCGCCAGGGAAGGTGGGAGGGGAAACGAATTCTAAGTGCGCCATCGCCGTTATACTCGATTGAAATCGAGTATGCCGAATATCGTAGTATTCGATCGAATACCGGCTCGATCGAACACTACTCGCTCATCTCTAATAATTATGCAAACATTTTAGTGCAATAAATTTCACATTTGCAAGCATAATAGGCTCAGATACACGTTTGAGTCTCTCCTCATGGCTGCTTGCCATAAAACACTGGAACATATAATCCAAAATTCAATTGTAATCCACGTGAGGTAATTTTGTAATCCAAACTGGTAACGTGTTATCCACATGGATAATATAAAATAGCAGCAAATAGGGAACCCTTTTTGCAAAGGGGGCTCCTAAATAACCTGAGAAGGGGGGAAAAAGGAAAAGAGGCATGCTTAGGCGCAACTGGAAATTTTCTGCAGAATGGGGGGGAAGTCCTGACAAGCCATGGCCATCTGGGAGAGTCAAACAGGGAGCAATACAAACTAGATACACTAAAAACAAGTGCCAACTAGCTCCCACCCATCAGGTGCAGTCCATGTTGTGGCTCCCATAGGTCCAGAGGTGTCCTTTAAATCAGCCAGACTGACAGCCAGTAGAAGGGTTCCTCAGATGAGGGACCTGAAGTCCTCCTCGCTGGAACTGCTGCTAAATGACATTAGAGGATGCTCCTGTAGGCCAAGCTGGCTGCCGTGGTTGAGCTCCACTGCCCTCTTTTGCCAGAATTCGGACTTGAGAGGGTGGTGGTCACACTGGTGAGCGCTGCAGTCACTTGCACCTTTACTTTTCCGGATACTCCTGCCGGGACAGCAGGGGTAAAGACTTCTGGCTGCAGCGGTTCAGGCAAGGCTCCACTCAAGGAAGAACTTGCAGTTCCCCGGGCTGCTGCTGACTTCATTTTCCATGGTAGTTGGTACTGGATCACCGTAGACTGGAAAGTAAACGATGATGTTGTCAGCTGACCCAGGTGAAAGGACTGTGGTGGTGGTGGTGGCAATCCAGGGATCAGAGGCTCCGGCTGTGGCTTCTCCCTGAAATGGAGGGTGCCATCTGGTGACTCCTGTAGGCAGCGCACGCGTCCTGCGCCTGCTGGTTTCTCCGGCCAAACTTCTGGTGGTGATATAGGGACCAGAGGCTTAGACAATAAGGTAACCCCGGTAGAAAAGGGGCCTTTCAGGGATGCCATGGGGGTATATTCTACCTGATCCCCCACGTATAGGCTGTGACGGGGTTGGGGCAGGTACGGCCGTTTCACAGACCTGCTGCCCACAAAGTACTCCTTGCTGTCCTCGTCATCCGCAAGGAAGCCACAGCCTTGCTTCACTGAAAACCATAGGATGGTTCCCTTACGCCATTCCAGTGTAGGGTCTCCCGGCCTCGGATGGTCCAGTACTTGGATGACCCAGTCCTCCACCGCATTCTTATAGTCCCATAGGGTCTGGGCATGAGCCGTCACTGATGCAGGCACAATGGGATTCTGCTGCATGGAACATGTTGTTGTTGTTCTCCTCCTGGGCGGCAGAGTGAATGCTCCAGCTGCCGCAGCAGCCGGCACAGTGAACATCGAGTAAGGAGCTGGTGGGATCCTCTTGGCCAATTGTGACACTGTGATCTTCTCTGAACTGGATGGTGGGTCGGGGTACTCGCTACCAAACACCATCTCTCCCCACTTTGGTCGCAGTTGTTTCGCCATGCTGTGGCATCTTGTTCACCGCTGGCTTGAACTGGAGAGGAGGGTGGTGTAATGAGGGAGGAGTCTTCACTCCCTATACTTGCAAATAGATAGTTCCCGGTGGGCCGGGCTGGTTTTTCCCACTTGTGAGGGGGGCGTATCTTCACTTTCTCACTCCTGGGAGGGTTTGTATCGTCATTTTCCCGCTTCTGGGGGCCAAGGGGAGGGGGGCAAGAAGAATGCGTACATGCGGGAAAATTAACTCGTTGCCACAAAGCACGTGGAAATTCACCTTTGTGGCAAATCAAATTTTTCATGAAATTCGAATTGAAATCCATATTGGATACTTCGATTGTTTCAACACCATTGATGAGCTCATCAATATCATAGCACTGCACAATACCTTAAAAAAGTTACTTAGCATAAAAAATCGCAGACCCATTCACATCACATCACAGATCGCGGACCCATTCACTTCAATGGGTCCGCAATCCAGGAGATGCGGAGTGGAGGCACGGATCGAAACACCACGGAAGAAAAGTACCGCAGAAAAGTAGCGCAAGCACTACTTTTTTGCGGTGCAGACCCTCGGATGCGGATTGCGGACCCCATTCAAATAAATCGGTCCACGATCCGCATGCGGCGTCCCAATGTCAGTGCCCGTGCGTTGTGGACCGCAAATTACGGTCCACAGCACGGGCACTGACTGCACACGCTCGTGTGCATGAGCCCTAATAAAGAGCTTGAATAAGCAAGAACATCCAATTGCATCTGTATCTAATCCTATCCTGTGTGATACAGCCTGCCAAGCTGTGTATCTAATCCTATCATGTACGATAAAGCCTGCTGAGCTGTGTATGTAATGTTATATGATACTCCCTGCTAAGCTGTGTATCTAATCCTATCATATACCATACAGCCTGCTGAGCTGTGTATCTAATCCTATTTTATATGACACTGCCTGTTGAGCTGTGTATCTAATCTTACCTTTATATGATACTACTTGCTGAGCTGTGTATCTAATTCTATCATTTACTATACTGTTTGCTGAACTGTGTATCTAATCTTACCTTGTATGATACTGCCTGCTGAGCTGTGTATCTAAGTCTTGATGGACACAACAGTATCCATTTTGCAGACTACAAGTTGCGCATCTGCCAAATAAGGATATTGTCCATGTGCGATACACATTTTTTTGCAAAGCCATTGACTTCTATGGGTTCAAGGTCTGCATTTTGAGGACTTGTGAACTGCTGCACTGCGGAGGGTAAGTATACCTGTAATATTCTTCCAGGGAATTATAATGGATTAAATTTGAAGAAGGGGCCAGAGGAACCCTTTTAAACCCCAACCACTACTAATAAGACATAAAAATAAAATCAAACTTATATATGCTGGACTTCCCACCAATAGTAAATATAAGCTTCTATATCCTGCTTAGCAAGGTAAAAGTATGTAGTAGTTGGGCATGGAGAATTGCATCCAGTTGACTTTAATCCTGAAATCCCATTTATTGTAGTAGTAATCAGGTTGATGAATAATAATAATCTTGTGATATTAGGCAGAACTTTATTCCAGGGAGGTCCTATAGTTAAGATGACAACAACTAAATGTCATATGTTGGGTAATAGTCCATATAAGATCCATGTGTAGAGCTCTGTTCGCAGAGCTGCCACAAGCGGTATCGCACTCACTTGTCTTGTGCCAGTTCTCTGAAGCTCACATTGATGTCACTGGGTTCCAAATAAGTGAACATAAATTGTGGTCTCCCTCCTCAGGGATTTTTGGGATAATATAGTACATGACAATCTAGAGATTTCCTCATTTCAATGACTGCTAGATTTTCTTTAGGTTGGAAGCTCTGGGTTTGTGTCCTTTTTTACAGGCAACTTGTCATCAACTTGTCGACAGGACTTTGTTTTCCGTCTTGCATAACGGGAACCAGATGGATCCGTTATGATTCTCATAGACTTCTATTATGACTGATCAAAACGGAATGCCTCTAAAGGCTTCCGTTTTGACTTCCATCTTATGGTTTCAGTTATTTACTGTTATAACGGAAAACACAAACGGAAACCATAACGCTGATGTGAACTCACCCTAACTCTGCTATTATTATAGTTATATAAGTCCCCGTTACTGCAGAATTCTTACTTTTATACTATGCAAATTAGCCTCTAGGAGCAGGGGAGGCGTTGCCCCTGCTCCTAGAGGCTCCATTCTCCTACCTTATTCACCGCCCTCCGGAGCTTAATTGACAGGGCCAGGCAGCATTCTCCTCCTCCTGCCAGCCCTGTATGCTGAGGAAATCTCGCACCGTGCCGTATTCGGCGCAGGTGCAGTAAGGAAGCATCCTTCACTATGCCTGTGCTGAATACGCTGAGTATGGCACAGGCACGAGATTTCTCCAGCATACAAGGCCAGCAGGAGGAGGAGAATGCTGCCTGGCCCTGTCAATCAAACTTCTGAGGGCGGTGAATAAGGTAGGAGAATGGAGCTTCTAGGAGCAGGGGCAACGCCTCCCCTGCTCCTAGAGGCTAATTTTCATAGTATAAAAGTAAGAATTCTGCAGTAACGGGGGCTTATATAAATTTCATAATAGCAGAGTTAGATGCAGCTGACATTAGCACATCGCTAATGTCAGCCAATTTCATAGTGAAAATTCAGGTGACAGAAACCCTTTAATTGTTTGGATCTGTGTTTTGGTCGGCTAAAACGATAGATCGTTTTTACATTTCAACAGACAAATGTTCCTTTTAGTTGAATTTTTCTATCTTGAACAACTTTAGACTAATGTAGATGGCCACCATTACAGACAAATAGGAGACTCCTCTGCTCACGAAAAGCTTTGAAAATGAAATGCTTCTATCATGTTCAAGAGCTCGGCTGACTCTGACACGCCCCCTTTTTCAGTGAACCGTCTTCTTTGTCTCTGTTACTTGAGATGGATGCCTAACAACTGGCAGTAGAATGCAAATTAGGTGGAAGTGAGACCTCTAGTGGCCATGATTTTACAGCTTTTTAAAGGTGGATGCACGCAGATTTTATTTTAAAACAAACTGATTTAGAAATGTGATAATTACACCACCCTCTAATAAATCAAATTGTGTGAAAATACAGTGACACTTTAAATAAATATGACTGAAGTACATAGGCAGGATATATGTAGATAACTGCTTTAGTCAGGCTAATATACTCTTAATGAGTCTTGACATTTTTCTTTCTTTTTGCTTTCATTCTCCAAAAAGCTGTAATTCTGGCCAAAGTAATGGCTATCTATTCATAAGGTTTGTGTGACTAATCAAATTATCACCATTCACAGGAGATTGGAAAGAGATACCCATCTCAACTAGTTTATTGCTTGGAGAAAAACACTTCATTAATCTGCTGTCTCTCAGCCCTGAACAAGGCGTGAATGAGTAATGTTTGTATACCGAGCCAGTTCACAGGCCTAGTAAACTCCCACACCCATACTGAAAATTCTTTTACAGGACAGCATTTAGTGGGTACAGCTTGTAAATGAACTCTTTAACTCTCTTATTGAAAATGAAAAATCACTTGCACCTAAAGTCTGAAACGTGTTTAGTGAAGGCATAGAAACAATGTGTCTGTATCACAGTAAACAAGATTGTCCAGAATGTGAACTAACTTAAAGGAGTTATCCAGTTTTTTTATGCTCCTTCCCTAGATTAGTAACAGTAGACAGTAACGATTTTTTCATTAGTACTTATTAAAAGTTGATTACCAGGCCAGTGCTGCATTCCCGGTCCACTTCCAGATCATGTGCTGTACATTGTGCATGTGATCCTAGCTCGTCGCAACCCACGGCATATACACTCACCGGCCACTTTATTAGGTACACCTGTCCAACTGCTCGTTAACACTTAATTTCTAATCAGCCAATCACATGGCGGCAACTCAGTGCATTTAGGCATGTAGACATGGTCAAGACAATCTCCTGCAGTTCAAACCGAGCATCAGTATGGGGAAGAAAGGTGATTTGAGTGCCTTTGAACGTGGCATGGTTGTTGGTGCCAGAAGGGCTGGTCTGAGTATTTCAGAAACTGCTGATCTACTGGGATTTTCACGCACAACCATCTCTAGGGTTTACAGAGAATGGTCCGAAAAAGAAAAAACATCCAGTGAGCGGCAGTTCTGTGGGCGGAAATGCCTTGTTGATGCCAGAGGTCAGAGGAGAATGGGCAGACTGGTTCGAGCTGATAGAAAGGCAACAGTGACTCAAATTGCCACCCGTTACAACCAAGGTAGGCAGAAGAGCATCTCTGAACGCACAGTACGTCGAACTTTGAGGCAGATGGGCTACAGCAGCAGAAGACCACACCGGGTGCCACTCCTTTCAGCTAAGAACAGGAAACTGAGGCTACAATTTGCACAAGCTCATCGAAATTGGACAGTAGAAGATTGGAAAAACTTTGCCTGGTCTGATGAGTCTCGATTTCTGCTGCGACATTCGGATGGTAGGGTCAGAATTTGGCGTCAACAACATGAAAGCATGGATCCATCCTGCTTTGTATCAACGGTTCAAGCTGGTGGTGGTGGTGTCATGGTGTGGGGAATATTTTCTTGGCACTCTTTGGGCCCCTTGGTACCAATTGAGCATCGTTGCAACGCCACAGCCTACCTGAGTATTGTTGCTGACCATGTCCATCCCTTTATGACCACAATGTACCCAACATCTGATGGCTACTTTCAGCAGGATAATGCGCCATGTCATAAAGCTGGAATCATCTCAGACTGGTTTCTTGAACATGACAATGAGTTCACTGTACTCAAATGGCCTCCACAGTCACCAGATCTCAATCCAATAGAGCATCTTTGGGATGTGGTGGAACGGGAGATTCGCATCATGGATGTGCAGCCGACAAATCTGCGGCAACTGTGTGATGCCATCATGTCAATATGGACCAAAATCTCTGAGGAATGCTTCCAGCACCTTGTTGAATCTATGCCACGAAGAATTGAGGCAGTTCTGAAGGCAAAAGGGGGTCCAACCCGTTACTAGCATGGTGTACCTAATAAAGTGGCCGGTGAGTGTACGTGAGAATGAATCACTAGCTAATGCTGTGGCGAGATATTCATTTTTATTCATGCACTGTAGGTTGCAACTAGGCTAGGATTTTGTGCACAATGTACAACACGGGATGAAGTTCCAGGAGCATATAATTGGACCAGGAGCGCAGTACTGGCCTTGTAATCAACTTTTAATAAACCCATGAAAAAGCTGTTATTCTAAAATCTGGGTTAGGACAGGAAGTAAAAAACATTTTTTAATCGGATAAGACTTAAAGGAGTTGTCTAACTTCTTTGAAAATCTCACCAAAGCTCCTGAATATGTAAAAGTAATGACAGATCATAAACTCAACACTTAATTCTCTGATCATTTCCAGCACTGCCATGACAGTTGTAACGGACAGTGGGCGTGGAACCACTGTGCCAACTAACCAGTTGGACTTTGGGCTAAACCTAAGGGCATTGTCCTTGTGGTTCCCTGGTTTACACCCTTTAAACCTTGTACAGGGATCTGAACTTTGCCACAGGGAACCAATCGGGCCTCTACCTCTTGGAGATGTCCTGGTGTAGTAGGCTGTTGACCCACGGGAGTCAGCCACACCAGTGCGAAGCACCAAGGAATCAGGCAAAAGACGTAGTCTGCACAAACTGAGTATGTGCGTATTGCAGATAACAATTCAAGAACAGCCAGGCCCCTGCCACTGATAGGGCAGGCACAGCTCCTGCATCGACCTGATCAGCAAGCTGTGTGACGCTCAAACTGAAGTACGATGCTGGTATCCTTCGGGTTATTCAGTTCTACCCACTGGGATTCTGTGAGACATTTAGGGACATTTCTGTGGGAATTCCAGTTAAGAATAATTAACTTTCTAGTGTAGAAAATTAAAAGTCTGTAGGGATTAATTCAGAGACCAGTCCCAACAAACTAACTGTAGGCAAGCAAACTCCAGGAAGCCCCATTTTGGCGTTTATAAACTCATCAATGTCTAACCAGTATTATTGTAGAACAGGAAAGGGGTTCTGGAAGCTTGGTGCAGGTGGGCTGGGGGATACTACGCCTTTGGAACAGTCTAGAGTGGGCCTATGGAACAATTTAACCTGTATCAGTTGATGCCTAGGACTAATTACAGAGGATTGCCATGTATCACTCAACTCCTTAAGATGCTGATCCTCTAGTTCTGGGATGTCCTCTCTCCACTTGTCAAAAGAACACTGCAAAAGGGATTCCTGTTCTATAAAAATTGTCTTAGAAGGAGATTGGTTTAACAAACCTAACCCTTCTAAGCTACCTGTTCCAATGGGCCGCATTGGAGTAAATCTTTCCTATGCTTAGTGGATAATATAACTTCAGATAGTATCTCCACTAAATCAAAGCTCCTGGTAGTTGAGCAATTTGTTTTCTTGGCATTGTAGTTAATCGTGATATAAGTTTACTCAGCTTAACATTGTTCCTACTATGGAAAATATTACTCTGAGATTTCTTCATTAAAAGAGTTGGCCCACTTTCATCTTTCTTTAGACTGGCAGTCATTATCCGAGTCACTGAGCTAAAGTGTTGGGTGGAGAGGCTTTTGGTTGGGATTAGGTTTGGTGACGAGCAGTTTACAGAGCTAATGTGGGAAAGGTTTATCCATACTTCACTGAAAATGCATTGTGATCTGCCCATATTGTAGCCCACTACATTGCTTCTCAAATTGTGAATCATAATGTGACATTCATGTCCCTTATGTATTGTAACATTTTTGTTATGTTAAAAAGAGAACTAAACAAAAAGCGGGTGTTGACCCAAGATTAAAGATTAAAACTTCTCACCTCTCCACAGGATAGGTCTGATTGCACGTGTGTAAGTTATTGCTAGGGTAGTATGGAATAGTATTGCTGGGATAGTGTCGGATTGCTGGGATCCCCTCCATTCACGAAAATGGCATTACTTGTCTTCCATTTGAATCGAGTGGAACGTTGCTGCTATCTCACACAGTCCAAGACAATTTGAGTGGAGTGGTGGTGGGCATGTTTGAACATTGCTCCTTTCAAACAGGACCCCTGTTTTTATAATTGGTTCTGTGGATAGGTGATCAGTAGAGGTGAGTTAATTTCTCAAAAATTCGATTTGGATGGTTCGACGAATTTCGCAAAAAGATTTGATTCGATCCGAATTTATTTGTGACGTATTGCATTGAAAAACGTCTATTACCTGGCTGCTGAGAGCCTGCATAGTAGTATAGAACACTGTGAATTGCAGAAACAGGCATAGGGTGTCGTTGTGCTAGTGAAACAATACTGTGAGTCAGAAAGACATGCAGATGATAGGCGTTACTTTTAGAATCACTTCACACTTCACTTATTTGGTCAGTTACGGGGCCAAAACCGACCAAATAACTCAGCCTTACAGGTTAATGTAAGCGTCAAGAAGAAGCACACTCTTTTTACACCGTCGTTAGCGGATTCCACATAGATTTCTACAGAACCTGTTCTGTTACACGTTGAAACAAGTAATGCCCCCATGATCGAGTGGTGAGGTGGCAACAGCATTAGGAGTCAACACAGTGGCCCAGTCACAGAGTGGTGAGGTTGGCTACAGATCTCATACTGCTGCTACTCTGCTGACTCACGGCCACGCTACCACCCTGCTGGCTCAGCCGCTGCCACTCGCATTAGGAGTCAACACAGTGGTCCAGTCACAGAGTGGTGAGGATGGGAGTCGCATGAGAAATGGTATGTGTCGTCAACACAGTGGTCCAGTCAGAGTGGTGAGGGTGGGAATTGTATGAGAAATCGTATGAGGAATTGCATGAAGAATCATATGTGTCTCCAACAGAGTGGCCCAGTCACAAAGTGGTGAGGGTGGGAATCGCATGAGGAACCCTAAAGTGTGTAGAGAAGTGTTCTGCTTCGGCAAACGGCCACCTTGGCGGCTAACCCTTTACGGATTATCTGTTCTCGGCCTTTATGGTGTGATCACCTCTAGTATCTTTTTTTTTTTCTTAAGCCCGAGGAGCGTGCTTTCTTCACCCATGCAGCATGTCAGACCACAAGTACTTATATATAAACTAAATATACCCCAAAATTGTCTGTATCACCATGTAATTTCACCGCAGAAGGGCAAATTGATGTACTTATATTTGCTATTAATACACTCCAAAACTGGCTGTATCAGAATGTAATTTCACTGCAGAATGGCAAATAGACATACTTATATGTGCTATTAATACACCCCAAAACTGGATGTATCAAACCACACTTTCCTTAAAGAAGCACTGGTGAATGGAAATAGGATTACTGAAATTACTGATGTATCATATAGTTCAAACAACCTAAAAGCAGTAGGATTAGAGCAATTTGCGTTTTTTCTTGCAGAATAAAGTCTTTCCTAAACACTGTCCCTAGCACCTGTAACATCTCTCCCTGCACTAAGTACACTGGAAAATGGCAGAAATCAAGATAGCTGAGGCTATTTATAGGGCTGTGACATCACAGGGGCTGGCTAGCTGCTGACTGGCTGCATGGCATTGTGGGCGATCCCTTGTTCCCAGAGTTCTTAGTTCCTCGTTCTAACATGTGCAACAGCTATTTTAGGAATAAATACGATTTGTTATCACGAAATGTGGGGAAATTCGACTTCTGTACGAATCGAATTTTTACTGAAATTTGGATCGAATTCCACCTCGTCAACTTCGTCTCTAGTGATCAGTGTTTCAGTCTTAGGCCAACTTCTTATAAAGCATACCTGAGTGTCTCCCTTCTTACAGCACTGTACTGCTGTGACATCCTTTCTCTTACTTTCCACTATGTTTTCATCTCTGTAGCTCACAGAATAGATAAAGAGTGATAAATTACACTTACAGAAATGTAGAACGTTCCTATGATGTTCAGAAGATGTGTAGAAGCAGTTGTTTTACCAGTCTCAGAATCTCAGCTAGTTTTGATATGCCCCCACTTCCTCTCAGCCATCTTCTGCGTCTCCAGGGACATATCTTGCTTAGGCTATGTTCACATTATTTTCATCAGTTATTGTGAGCCAAAACCAAGAGTGGGTCAAAAACACAGAACATGTGCAAATCTTTCCATTATACCTTATCCCTGAGTAGGCTTCACCACTGGTTTTGGCTCACAATAACTGATGGACATAACTGACCAAATAACTGAAGTGAGACCCCTAGTGGCCATGACTTCACAGCTTTTTTCAGGTAGATGCAGGCATATTTTATAAATGAAGTGAATTACAAATTTGTTCATTACACCATTCTCTATTAAATGAAATAGTTTGAAGGTACAATAACTTTAAAGGGGTTGGCTACTTTCTGGCTACTGTTGATCAGTATGTATCTAAGATGACAATATGTACTTACTAATAAAGCCTTTGTTAATATTCTGTGACATTTTCTATATTTCCAAGGCCATTTCCGCTTGTCGGGCAAATTTTATGTGTTGGAAGCATAGAGATGGCCGCTGTTTGAGGGGCATGTGACTAGATACAGCATTCAGCCTCCAACATTCGAACACACTGTACCTGCACTAAACTTCAAATAGTGAAATACAGATGGCAGGTGCAGTGTGAGTGATTTGTCTGGTCACATGACCCTCCATCAGTGGCTGTCTTATTGAAAGGACCTTTGTTTGGACAGCACAAAAGACTTGACAAACAAGGGGGCTTACCTTATAAAATATAACAAATGGCACAGAATATCAACAAAGGCTATCTTAGTTGCTTCCACATAGTCATCTTACAGACCCAGTGGTCAACAGTGGTCAGCCCCTTTAACCCTTTAGTAACAAATTTTACGGAGATCACTAAGGAGCCTTATGTTGGGCTGCCACATTTTTACGGTCGCCTAATCTGAGTTCTGCACAGGTCTCCCAGCAGCGGAGAGTGGGGGCATGGCTGTAGCATAACAGTCGCACTCCTGCGACAGTCGCACTCCTGCCTGAACAGGCAGGAACGCTGAAAAGGGTTATTTAACCCCTTATGTGCCACTGGCAATAGCACCTGTGGCATATAAGCAGTCAAAGAGGGAGTGGACTCCCTCTGTCTTCCATTGGTGCCCCACAAATGAGATGGTGATCCAGCAGGCAGCTCCTCCCTGGCACAGCCTACTGGTGAATGTCAGTATAGCGCTAAAATTAAAATACATTTAACTACAGGAATAGTGCAAAGTATTTTAGAAGCAATCAAAAGATCACTTATTGTCCCTTGTAGGACTATTAAATGGTTTTAAAAAAAAGTAAAAAAAAAAAAGTGATTAAATAAAAAAAATACCCTGTTAAAAAATACACCAAAATTGCAAAAATAAAATTCTCTCCACATATTTGGTATTGTCATGTCTGCAATTATCATGTAACTAGCAGCTTTGCATGGGTATATTTAATCTATTTCATTTAATGTTTGTGTGTGTCGTTAAAAGATATTGACAGTATCCACTATAACAGTGACATCTACAGTACCCCACCCCTTAACAGTGACCCACCCACAGTGCCCTATCTCCTTAAAATGGGACCTCCACCGCAGCCCACCCCCTTAACTTTGACCTTCACAGCAGCCTGCCCCTTTAACAGTGACCTCCACAGCAGCCTGCCCCCTTAACAGTAACATCCACAGCACCCTTCCCTTTAACGGTGACCTCCACAGCGGTTACCCCCTTAACAGTAACATCCACAGTGCCCTCCCCTTTAACAGTGACCTTCACAGAGCTCCATTCCCTTAAAATGTGACCTCCACAACACTCCTCTCCCCTTAACAGTGACCTCTACAGCACCCCACCCCTTAAAACTGACCTCCATAGTGGACCGTTCCCTTAACTGTGACCTCCACCATTCCCTGCCCCCTTAACAGAAACCTCCACAGTGCCTGCTCCTTTAACAGCATCCAACCACAGCATCCAACCACCTTAACTGTGACCTCCACAGCGGCCTGCCCCTTTAACAGTGACCTTCACAGTGGCTGCCCCTTTATTACTGACCTTAACAGTACCCCATCTCCTTAACAGTGATTTCCACAACACCCCGCTCCCTTAACAGTGGCCTCTACAGCAATCTGCCCCTTAACACTGACTTCCATAGCGAACCATCCCCTTACCTGTGACCTCCACAGCAGCCTGCCCCTAGGGTGGCCAGAGGTCTGGTTTTAGGCCGGACAGTCCGTATTTCAAACTTCCTGTCCTCCGTCCGGCACAGCGCCTGGACGGACACAGGGATGTCCTTTTGAACAGCTCACTCTCAGACAGCAGGACTGTGCTGTCTGAGCGTGAGTTGCAGGGAGAAAGTCACCCTCCCTCCCACCCCTGCAGAAGACAGAAGTTGATTTAATTTTTTCAATCCCAGTCGGCAACTGTGAGTGAGCGTGGCTAACTCAGCCGGGGCGTGGCTTAGTGGGACCTGGGAGTGGGGTTTTTAAGTCCATCTTTTAAGGGTGGCCTTAATGGCCACCCTACCTGCCCCCTTAACTGTGATCTCCACAGCACTCTGCTCCCTTAACAGTGTCATCCACAGTGCCCTACCCCTTTAAAGCTGACCTACAGGAGTGAAACAAAAATGGCTGAGTTGTTAAGGAAACCTGGTGTGAAACTGTGTGTATGTGGAGAATAAGGGCCTGCGAGCTTCTATTGGCTGATGTGACATGTGATCGTATGTATGGCAGGTTTCTATTGGCTAATGCATTTTTGGGGAATATCTCAGGAACGGTATGTCCTAAAGAGCTGAGACCCGGTCTAAGACCTTCCCAGACACCTGATGTACCTGTGTTCCAAATTTCATAGTAACATAGTTTATAAGGCTGAAAAAAGACATCTGTCCATCCAGTTCGGCCTGTTATCCTACAAGTTGATCCAGAGGAAGGCAAAAAACCCCTGTGAGGTAGAAGCTAATTTTCCCCACTTTAGGGTAAAAAAATTCCCGACTCCAATCAGGCAATCAGAATAACTCCCTGGATCAACGAACAATCTCTACTCCCTGGATCAACAACCCATCTCTGATTATAAATGCGACGATGCAGATTCTTTTAGCGGACATACATACATACACACACACACACTCAGCTTTATATATTAGCTTCATCCTGTACAGTGAATGTCGTAAACCAAAAAATGGGCATAATTGCTTTTTGCGTATCCTCCACAAAAAACTTAATTAAAAGCATTTAGAAAGTGTTATGTACCCTAAAATGATACCTATGAAAACTACAAGTCATCACACAAAAAACAAGCCCTCACACAGCTCAATAGAAACAGAAATCAAAAAAGTATCAGTTTTAAGATGTGGCAATGCAAAAAATATTTTTTCTTTAAAAAAAGACGGCTTTTAATATGCAATATAACATTTTCATAGCACTACATGTGCTAGGCATGTGACACTTTTCCATATAACTCTGCTTTTGTAAACAAATATTACCAAAAAATAATACTGGAATGTTCATGTAAACCTCTCTAGTAATAACTTTAGAATGCTTTTACTTATCCAGGCCATTCTGAGAATGTTTTCTTGTGACACATTGTACTTTATGGCAGTCATAAATTTGAGTCAATATATTTCACCTTTATTTATGAAAAAATCCAAAATTTACCCAAAATTTTGAAAATTTTCAAAATTTCAATTTCTTTGCTCTTAAAACAGAAAGTGATACCTCATAAAATATTTATTACTTAAAATTCCCCATATGTCTACTTTATATTGGCATCATTTTGAAAATGTCATTTTATTTTTTTAGGAAGTTAGAGGGCTTAGAAGTTTAGAAGCAATTTTTCACATTTTCAACAAAATTTCCAAAACCATTTTTTTGAGCACCAATTCACTTATAAAGTGATTTTGTGAGGCTTACCTAATGGAAACCACTAATAAATGACCCCATTTTAGAAACTACACCCCTCAAATTATGAAAAACTGATGTTACAAACTTTATTAACCCTTGAGGTGTTCCACAAGAATTAAAGGAAAATGGAGGTGAAATTTCAAAATTTAAATTTTTTGGACGATTATTCACGTTAATAATTTTTTTCTTGCAACACAGCAAGGGTTAACAGCAAACTAAACCTCAATATACATTACTCTGATTCTGCAGTTTACAGAAATGCCCCATATGTGGTGGTAAACATCTCTATGGGTGTGTGGCAGTGGTCAGAAGGAAAGGAGCGCCATACGGATTTTGGAGGCAGATTTTGCTAGAATGGTTTTTAGGCACCATTTTGTAATTGAGAGACCCTGACGTACCCCTACAGTGGAAACCCTCAAAAAGTGACCCTATTTTGGAAACTACACCCTTCAAAGAATATATTAAGGGGGGTACTGACCACTTTGACCCCCTAAGTGTTTTACGGAATTTGGAAACACTTGGCTGTGAAAATGAAAAGTTTCATTTCTTCCAATAAAATGTTGCTTTAGCCCCAAATTTTTCATTTTCACAAGGGGTAACAGGAGAAAAGCACCCCATAATTTGTTACC
Organism: Rhinella marina; assembly: GCA_900303285.1. Taxonomy (NCBI): domain Eukaryota; kingdom Metazoa; phylum Chordata; class Amphibia; order Anura; family Bufonidae; genus Rhinella; species Rhinella marina. The sequence goes on along the minus strand of ONZH01007974.1, from coordinate 9,853 downwards.
CATTTTCTCCTGAATAAGGTAACACCCCATACGTGGTGATAAACTGCTGTGGGGGTACATGGCAGGACTCAAAACAGAAGGAGCACCATATGAATTTTGCAGCACAGATTTTGATGGATTGGTTTGCGGGTGCCATTGATTTTTATTTTTTTGAGTTATTGTCTTATGTGGGGGCTCAATTTCTGCGGGATGAGGTGACGTTTTCATTGGTACCATTTTGGGGTACATAAGACCTTTTGATTGCTTGGTATTACACTTTTTGTGAGTCAAGGTGAAAAAAATAGCTGTTTTGACATAGTTTTTTTTTATTTATTTTTTTACAGCATTCACCCGAAGGGGGAAATCATGAGATATGTTTATAGAGCAGGTTGTTATGGACGCGGCGATAGATGCATTTTTGAATCTTTTTTTTGTGTCGCCATTTTCTGAGAGCCATATTTTTTTATTTTTTGGGCGATTGTCTTAGGTAGGGTCTAATTTTTTGCAGGACGAGATGACGGTTTGATTGGTACCATTTTGGGGTTAATATGTCTTTTTGATTGCTTGGTATTAAACTTTTTGTGAGGCAAGGTGATCAGAAAATGGCTTTTTTTGCACTGTTTTTATTTTTATTCTTTTTACGGCGTTTACCTAGCAGGGTGGGTCATGTGATATTTTTATAGAGACGGTCGATACAGACGCGGCGATACCTAATATGCCTACTTTTCTTTTTTTCCCTATTTTTTACAATTTTTTTAACTTTATTTTAGGAAAATGACGCTTTTCTTTTTTACTTGAAACTTTTTTTTTGTTAAACTTTATTTTTTTAACTTTTTTTACTTTATTTTTTGTCCCAGTCTGGGACGTCAACTTTTGGGGGTCTGATCCCCTGCACAATGCATTACAATACTTCTGTATTGTAATGCATTGGCTGTAAGTGTGTAAGTGTAATACACTTATAGCCTGCTGCCTGTGAGATCCAGGGGGCTAGATCTCACAGGATTCCGTAGAAGGCAGCCCGATGCCTAAGGAAGGCATCTGGCTGCCTTCCCTGCCATCGGGTCCCCGTCACAGCAGCGCAGGGACCCGATGGGCTCTCCCTTCCAGCACAGACATCGCACTTGCCGCGCTGACCGCAGCAGTGTGAGGGTTAATGCACCGTGTTTTCACCGATGCTGGTGCATACAGCAGGGGTCCGGCTATCGGCCACTGCTGGACCCCTGCAGTTCATCTGGCGAGCGCAGCTCCTGCACCCGCCCAATCAGAGCGCCGTACCAGTACGGCGCTGGGATTTGTGTCCTGGCTTCCAGCGCTGTACATGTATGGTGCCTGGAATGTAAGGGTTAAAGGATCTTGACAGATAATTGTCTTAACAAGGTTGTTCAATAAAATACCTTATAAAGAAACAACTTTTAGCAAGTGGGGCAGTGGAAAAATGGCCCAAGGGTCACTGAAAGGGGTTTAGGTGGAAACCTTTCTGGCCTAGTTTGAATCTTGCTATGGGGCCCTTACTTCTTTATGTACACCACTGCCCTTGCTGTGTATGGCTAGATTATTTGCTACAGACCAGAGGTGAAGACTGGTGTCACGCCAGAGGTCCGTGCCTGCCGCTAGCTTGCTGTCTTTTAGTAAAAGATTCTCCAGTTGGAAAACAGTAGTATGCAATGATTATCCTTAGTGAAAAGAAAAACAAAGAAAAAGATGAACCTAATGTCAGAAGATTGTCAGTAGTATTTTACAAAGGTCCTATATGATACTCATCTGACCGCTTTAAGGATAGAGACAAAGGGATGATGCAGCACCTCTCAAAGAACAAACTTTACATACTTCTGTGTTTATTCCTGCATTCTTTTTAGCAAATAGAATCTATCCTCTGAGGGTATTAGCTCTAGCACATCTTACGGGTTTTCGTGAAGTAATGAATAGATTTGTTTTATTACCATAGTAACATATATTAGGCTGAAAAAAATACATCTGTCAATCTAGTTCAGCCTCTTATCCTGCAAGTTGATCCAGAGGAAGGTAAAACAAAAAAAACTGTGAGGTAGAAGCCAATTTTCCTCACTTTAGGAAAAAAAAATTCCTTCCCGACTCCAGTCAGGCAATCAGAATAACTCCCTGGATCAACGACCCTTCTCTCGTATCTATGTCCTGTAATATTATTACACTAAAGAAATACATCCAGGCCCCTCTTGAACTCTTTTTGTGAATTTACCATCACTACCTCCTCAGGCATAGAGTTCCATAGTCTCGCTGCGCTTACTGTAAAGAATCCTCTTCTATGTTTGTGTACAAACCTTCTTTCCTCCAGCTGCAGAGGATGTCTCCACAGTACTCCATGTGTGGTCTGACTAGTGATTTGTAAAGTGGCAGTACTATGTTCTCATCACGGGCATCTGTGCTCCTTTTGATGCAACCCATTATCTTATTGGCCTTGGCAGCAGCTGTCTGACACTGGTTTCTACAGCTTAGTTTTCTGTTCACTAAAATTCCTAGGTCCTTTTCCATGTCAGTGTTACCCAGTGTTTTACCATTTAGTATGTACTGGTGACTTGCATTATTCCGTTCCATGTGCATAACCTTACATTTGTCAGTGTTAAACCTCATATGCCACTTCTCTGCCCAAGCCTCCAATCTGTGCAGATCCATCTGTAGCAGTATACTGTCCTCTTCTGTGTTAATTACTTTACACAGTTTAGTCTGCAAAAATTGATATTTTACTGTGCAAGCCTTCTACAAGATCATTAATAATTATATTGAAGAGAATAGGGCCCAATACTGACCCCTGTGGAACCCCACTAGTGACAGTGACCCAATCTGAGTGTGTACCATAATAACCTTAATACCCACTCTCTGTTATCTATCACTGAGCCAGTTACCTACCCACATACAGACAATTTCTCCCAGTCCAAGCATTCTCATTGTATATACTAACCTTTTATGTGGTACAGTGTCAAATGCTTTGGAGAAGTCCAGATATAGGACATCCATTGATTCGCGATTGAACTTACCTTATCATAGAAACTGACCGAACCTTCATGAAGCCATGCTGATATGGCGTTATTTTCTTATTTTCATTGAGGTAATCCAAGATAGCATCTCTTAGAAAACCCTCAAACAGTTTACCCACGACAGATGTTAAACTTACTGGCCTATAGTTTCTGTGCTCTGTTTTTGGACCCTTTTTGAATCATGGCACCACATTTGCTATGCGCCAATCCTGTGGAACACTCCCTGTCAGTATAGAGTCCTTAAATATCAGAAATAAGGGTCTGGCTATAAGATTACTTAATTCTCTTAGGATACGGGGGTATATGCCATCTGGTCCTGGCGATTTGTCTATTTTAATATCTTTTTAAGACGCCGCTATACTTCTTCCTGGGTCAGACAGGGCACTTTTAATGGGGAATTTACTTTTATACTCTGCATTTCATCTGACAGTTTATTTTCCTCAGTATTAACTTTCTCTATGTCATAAATGTCATTTGCTGATCTAAGACAGCCCCTTTAAAGTACAAGCTGGCTCCTGGCTCCAAGCTGGCTCCTTTTTCTTGTCGTATTCCTGTAAGAATTAGCTCAAAGGGCTATTCCAGGATAGGGGCTAACTATCAGTTTTGGGGGGTCCTACAACTGGGACCATGAGAACAGGGGCCCCATACTCCCTACAGCCCACTGTCAGGGGGGTGCCAGAGCCTAGAAGCAATGAGCCTTTCCATCAATACAGATGGAAGCGCTCATTGCTGGAGTGCCAGGAGCTGCAGTCCTGTCACTATTCAGTCTACACGCACAGATTGTGCTGCTGGTCTGTGTGGGAGGAGCCTGCAAAATCTCCGCCCACACAGTGCTGCAGAACGATCTGTGTTTGCAGTGGACAGAGGACTGTGAGCTTCAGGAATGGGGCAAGGTGAGTAGGAACTGTTTTTTTGTTTTTTTGTTTTTTTTTTTACAGAGGGGGCACAGAGGGCACTACTACTACGAAGGGGGCACAGAGAGCACTACTACTACGAAGGGGGCACAGAGGGCAATACTACTATAAAGGGGGCACAGAGGCCAATGCTACTACAAAGGGGCACAGAGGGAATTGCTACTATTAGAGGGGCACAATGGGCATTATTACTATGAAGGGGGCACAATGAGCATTACTATTATTGAAGGTAGCACAATGGAAAATATTACTACAAAGGGCGTACCGAGAGCAATGCTACTACAAAGGGGGCACAGAGGCCAATACTACTACAAAGGGGCACATAGGGCATTACTACTGTGGAGGGGGCACGATGGACATTACTAATGTGAAAGGGGGACAATGGACATTACTACTACGAAGGGAGCGCAGTGGACATTATTATTATTAAGGGGACACAGAGGGCATTACTACTATGAAGGGGCACAATGGGCATTACCACTATGAAGGGGGCACATATCGCATTACTCCTGTGAAGGGGGTGGGCATAACTGTTAAGGGGCACTGAGTGGGTATTATTACTGTGAAGGGGGCACAATGGGCATTACTAATGTGAAAGGGCACAGAGGGCATTATTACTGTTATGGGGGCACAGTGAGGGCATAACTACTCTGAAAGGGCACAGAGAGGGCATTACAATTGTGAAGGGGGCACGGATAGGGCATTACTACTATGAAAGAGGCACAGAGAGGGCATAACTACTGTGTGGGAGGCACAAAGAGGGCATTACAACTGTGAAAGGGGCACAGATAAGGTATTACTACTGTGAGGAGGGCACAATGAGGACATAACTACTGTGAGGAGGCACATATCTGGACAAAACTACTCTGAAGATGGTACAATGAGGACAATAATACTTTTAGGGGTACAATTAAAGGACCCGCCCCGGGTGCCAAACACCCTAGGCACGCCACTGTGTACTTCCAGACTGGTAGGAGATCATTGGTTCTGTCTGTAGGATCTTCAGTTGGTGCAATGAAACGGATTAATGGCTTCAAGGACCATTGCAAGTGGTCCAGAATGAATGTTTGTTCAGCACAGGAACCTGTGCTTTGGCAGCTCTGATGTCTTTTCAACTTCCATAAGTTTACATTTCTTTCAGACAAACCTGACGTTCTCGGGTAATCTCAGACGTCAGGATGTTGGATACTAGGTATGGTTCTCTTTCCCACATATTGTTTAGTTTGCTGAATGGATGATTGTTTTTATCTGTGATGTTGAGAGGCTCAGCTCGGCAGTTTGATCGTATTCTTGCCTTTGTTTTTGGTGGGCTTTTTCCATTCAGGTTTCAACAATTTCTTTAGCATCTTCTACACATCTCTGATATTCTTTTACCTATTCAGTTTGTGGTAGTGGGTTTACAGCATCTACATACAGAGCAATATCAGCAGGCAATTTCCAAATGGTCAAACATTAGGTAGTATGATGTATATTCAACAACGGATGGCGTTGTTGTAGTAGCGTTAGACTAACTCAGGCAATAGGATTGGCAACTCTCTTCTGTAGTGCTTTCAGCATATTGATGAGAGTTCGGTTAATATTTTTATATAGTCCATTGTTTTATAGGTGGCATGCAGTGGTTTTCAATTTTTGGCAGCTGTACAGTGAGCACAATTCTTTTTTTTTTTTTATAATTTTTTATTTTCTTCAACATATTACATTACAAAATAAAAATTTCCTTCCAACTATTCAACTTCTTATAACCCCCCCCCCCCCCCGGCCTAGGACCTGGTAGAGAGAGAAAAAAAAAACACCCTTAAATTATCTGTTCACATACCACCATCATATTTTACAATAATATCTACCGATTTAAGCCATTCGGAGGCTGTGGGAGGCTTCTCCGACATCCAGGATCGCAGTATCACTAATCGTGCCACGAATAGCTTCCTAACTAGCAAATTCTTTTGGACCTTTTTAAGTTTAATCTTGGAGTCATCACCCATTATCATAACCTCTATATTGCAATCCTTTTCCCCAAACTCTTCACAAATTTTTTTATGGATTGCCTCCCAAAACTTCCGAACGACCTCACAATTCCAGAGCATATGTACAAAATCCGCTCCAGCCCTGCCGCACTTAGGGCATTCATCATTCTCCCTTCTTCTGATTTTAAACAAAAACTTTGGAGAATAATATAACATATTAATAATGTTGAATTGAGTAAGCTTATAGTTAAGATTAGGGGAAACCCTTCTCATATTGACATTTATCGTCTCCCAGCTTTTCTCATCCAGGCTTATACCCACTCTTTCCCATAAATCATATTTTTTTTTAACAACATTCTCATACTTTTTCTGTACTATTTGGGTATAAACTCCCAACACTTTGACCCTGTCGCACTCTCCCTCCTTTGTTATTAACTCAACAATTTCGGCACCGCCCTCAATTCACTGATATGGGGTTCCTTAACACTGAGAATAGCATCCTTAAATTGCATATACTCCAACCAGGCCCCACTTGGCACGCTATAATCCCTTTTTATAACTTCCCAGTCCAACCACTCTCCTTCTCTCCACATATCTTTAACCTTCTCAATCCCAGAACTCTTCAATTGCTTCATAATCCCTATCTGGTATATATCCCCTAGCTGTTTGTTAAACCAAAGGGGGGCAAGATCTCCTATCATTCCTATCCCTGCTATTTTTTTAATTTCTTTCCATGTCTCTACCAAACATCCTTCCAGGGACCCTCTATTCCCCCTTTTACCTCGATCCATCTGCCCCGACTCCAGGAGTTCCAGGATCGAACAATAGCCTCCTTTATACTTTGCCAAGAGCCACTTAAAGTACTCGTTCTCATCCCTATCCATAAGGTATTTAATAGAGATGAGCGAGTAGTGAAATATTCGAAAGTTCGAAATTCGATTCGAATAGACCCCGAAATTCAACTATTCGACCGATTATCGAATCCCATTAAAGTCTATGGGAAAAAAATGCTCGCCACTTGGAAATCTCAATTCGACCACTTGGAGGTCACCAAGTCCACCCTGAAACCTCAGAAAAGGATGCCAACACTGCTGGAATGCAACTGGGACAGCAGGGGAAGCATGTCTGGGTGCATATAACGCGCCCAAGTCGCACTATTACGCCACTATCACAGCCTCTCAACAATACACTCCAAAGTCAATATAACCTCTCTGTAAAGTGAGACCATACAAGGAAACCTTCTTTCCTCTACATTGCCATGGACCCCAAGCCAAACTAGACAAAAAAGAAGATGAAATTCTGCATCCCTTAAAATCACGTTGCCTATGACAACCACAGATGGCATAGGCAAGGGGGAAAGCAAATAGACCCCACCCCTAATTGTCATTGTGTGTGTGTGTGAGATGTGGTCAGACATGTCTTCTTTAAAATGTAAAAACAACTCAAACACATGCAGAAGCCTTAAAATGCCCAAATTGTTGGCGCTTGAGATGTCAGTGACCCGACCTGGCCCAGTGTCATGTCTAGCAGGTAAAGCAGTGGGGATGTTGAGGGATGCGTAGGACCGCAAATGGCAGGAAGAGGCCGTGGGCTGGCCAGAGGCTCATGGAAAATTTTGTGGAGGCCCAAGAGGTGAGACGTCTTAAAAATTGTGTGGAGGCTAAAGAGGTGAGACCTCTTAAAAATTATGTGGAGGCCCAAGAGGTGAGACCTCTTAAAAATTATGTGGAGGCCCAAGAGGTGAGACCTCTTAAACATTTTGTGGAGGCCCAAGAGGTGAGACCTCTTAAAAATTATGTGGAGGCCCAAGAGGTGAGACCTGTTAAAAATTGTGTGGAGGCTAAAGAGGTGAGACCTCTTAAAAATTGTTTGTAGGCCCAAGAGGTGAGACCTCTTAAAAATTATGTGGAGGCCCAAGAGGTGAGACCTCTTAAAAATTATGTGGAGGCCAAAGAGGTGAGACCTCTTAAAAATTGTGTGGAGGCTAAAGAGGTGAGACCTGTTAAAAATTTTGTGGAGGCCCAAGAGGTCAGACCTTGATAAAATTTTGTGGAGGCCCAAGAGGTGAGACCTGTTAAAAATTTTGTGGAGGCCCAAGAGGTGAGACCTTGATAAAATTATGTGGAGGCCCAAGAGGTGAGACCTGTTAAAAATTTTGTGGAGGCCCAAGAGGTGAGACCTGTTAAAAATTGTGTGGAGGCTAAAGAGGTGAGACCTCTTAAAAATTGTTTGTAGGCCCAAGAGGTGAGACCTCTTAAAAATTATGTGGAGGCCCAAGAGGTGAGACCTCTTAAAAATTATGTGGAGGCCCAAGAGGTGAGACCTCTTAAAAATTATGTGGAGGCCCAAGAGGTGAGACCTCTTAAACATTTTGTGGAGGCCCAAGAGGTGAGACCTCTTAAAAATTATGTGGAGGCCCAAGAGGTGAGACCTCTTAAAAATTATGTGGAGGCCCAAGAGGTGAGACCTCTTAAAAATTATGTGGAGGCCCAAGAGGTGAGACCTCTTAAACATTTTGTGGAGGCCCAAGAGGTGAGACCTCTTAAAAATTATGTGGAGGCCCAAGAGGTGAGACCTGTTAAAAATTGTGTGGAGGCTAAAGAGGTGAGACCTCTTAAAAATTGTTTGTAGGCCCAAGAGGTGAGACCTCTTAAACATTTTGTGGAGGCCCAAGAGGTGAGACCCCTTAAACATTTTGTGGAGGCCCAAGAGGTGAGACCTCTTAAAAATTATGTGGAGGCCAAAGAGGTGAGACCTCTTAAAAATTGTGTGGAGGCTAAAGAGGTGAGACCTGTTAAAAATTTTGTGGAGGCCCAAGAGGTGAGACCTTGATAAAATTTTGTGGAGGCCCAAGAGGTGAGACCTGTTAAAAATTTTGTGGAGGCCCAAGAGGTGAGACCTGTTAAAAATTGTGTGGAGGCTAAAGAGGTGAGACCTCTTAAAAATTGTTTGTAGGCCCAAGAGGTGAGACCTCTTAAAAATTATGTGGAGGCCCAAGAGGTGAGACCTCTTAAAAATTATGTGGAGGCCCAAGAGGTGAGACCTCTTAAACATTTTGTGGAGGCCCAAGAGGTGAGACCTCTTAAACATTTTGTGGAGGCCCAAGAGGTGAGACCCCTTAAACATTTTGTGGAGGCCCAAGAGGTGAGACCTCTTAAACATTTTGTGGAGGCCCAAGAGGTGAGACCTGTTAAAAATTTTGTGGAGGCCCAAGAGGTGAGACCTTGATAAAATTTTGTGGAGGCCCAAGAGGTGAGACCTGTTAAAAATTATGTGGAGGCCCAAGAGGTGAGACCTGTTAAAAATTGTGTGGAGGCTAAAGAGGTGAGACCTCTTAAAAATTGTTTGTAGGCCCAAGAGGTGAGACCTCTTAAAAATTATGTGGAGGCCCAAGAGGTGAGACCTCTTAAAAATTATGTGGAGGCCCAAGAGGTGAGACCTCTTAAACATTTTGTGGAGGCCCAAGAGGTGAGACCCCTTAAACATTTTGTGGAGGCCCAAGAGGTGAGACCTCTTAAACATTTTGTGGAGGCCCAAGAGGTGAGACCTGTTAAAAATTTTGTGGAGGCCCAAGAGGTGAGACCTTGATAAAATTTTGTGGAGGCCCAAGAGGTGAGACCTATTAAAAATTTTGTGGAGGCCCAAGAGGTGAGCCATAAATATATAAATTTTTCTTATTTATGGAGCAATTCTACGGCGGTTAAGGAGGAGGAGGAGGTGGAGGAGGAAATGGCACTTCATACAGATGGCACTTCACTTTTGGCTGCTTTCCACGGTTGGAGAAGCAAAGTCCGGGTCAATCCCACTTGCTGTTCATTTTGATTAGCGTCAGCCTGTCGGCACTGTCGGTTGACAGGCGGCTGCGCTTATCGGTTATAATGCCCCCGGCTGCGCTGAACACCCTTTCTGATAGCAACGCTGGCGGCAGGGCAGGCAAGCACCTCCAAGGCGTACAGGGACAGTTCCAGCCACGTGTCCAACTTGG
>ONZH01007973.1:0-31488 GCA_900303285.1 Rhinella marina | reverse complement strand
CCCAGCAAGACACTGTCACCTGTCCCCAGTCTAGGCAGAGTAGGGGGGAGCTGTACAGAAAGATGGTGAGGGAGTACCTAGCTGACCATACCAACGTACGTAGCGATCAGTCTGCTCCATACAACTACTGGGTTTCAAAGCTGGACACGTGGCCTGAACTGGCGCTGTACACCTTGGAGGTGCTGGCCTGCCCTGCCGCTAGCGTGCTGTCAGAGCGGGTATTCAGTGCAGCTGGTGGCGTCATCACCGATAAGCGTATACGCCTGTCAACTGACAGCGCTGACAGGCTGACGCTGTTTCCTGTCCATTTCCGTGGTGTTTACATCATTTTCTGAGGTTTCCAGGTTTTCACCCAGCCATTCCCTAGGCAGAGCCTTGGTCCCCTGCAAAAAATGCTCGAGTCTCCCTTTGACTTCAATGGGGTTCGTTATTCGAAACGAGCTCCCGAGCATCGGGAAAAGTTCGACTCGAATAACGAGCACCCGAGCATTTTAGTGCTCGCTCATCTCTAATTACAATACAAAATGTATTGTACTGAATTGAAACAGGGATAATTTCATGAAAATGTGAAGTCCAACATGGGACAAATGTAAAAAGTTAATAAAAGTGAAAAAAAGTTTTTTTAACAATAAAAAAAATAAAGTTTAAAGTAAAAAAATAAAAAAACGCCCCTTCACCATAAAATCATGTTTAAAAAACAAACAAACAAAAAAAACCACACATATTAGTTATCGATGCGTCCGTAACGAGTGCTATATGAAAATATCACATAATCTGCCACCTCAGGTGAACGTCGTAAAATAAAATAAAAAAAAAAAAAAACAATTACAAAACATCACAAAAAGAGTAATTCCAAGCGATAAAATAGACATGTACCCCAAAATAGTGTTAAAAAATGAGACCCTACCTAAGACAATCACCCAAAAGATTTTAAAAAATGGAGACGCTAATACATATTTTTTTCCCTTCAAAAATGCTTTTATTGTGTAAAACTGAAATAAATGTGAAAAAAGTATACATGTTAGGTATCACCGCATCCGCAATGACCTGCTCTATAAAAATATCATGTGATCTATGCCCTCAGGTGAACATCGTAAAAATAAAAAATTAAAAACTGAGCTAAAAAAGCAATTTTTTTCACCTTCATCACAAAAAGTGTAATTACAAGCGATCAAAAAGTCATACACACCCCAAAATGGTACCAATCAAACCATCATCTCTTCCCGCAAGAAATGAGACCCTACCTAAAACAATCGCCCAAAAGATAAAAAAAAAATATGGCTTTCAAAAAATAGATACACTAAAACATGATTTTTTTCCTCAAAAATGCTTTTATTGTGTGAAACTGAAATAAATGTAAAAAAAAGTATACAGTACAGACCAAAAGTTTGGACACAACTTCTCATTGAAATAGTTTTCTGTATTTTCATGACTATGAAAATTGTAGATTCACACTGAAGGCATCAAAACTATGAATTAACACATGTGGAATTATATACTTAACAAAAAAAGTGTGAAACAACTGAAAATATGTCTTATATTCTAGGTTGTACAAAGTAGCCACGTTTTGCTTTGATTACTGCTTTGCACACTCTTGGCATTCTATTGATGAGCTTCCAGAGGTAGTCACCTGAAATGGTATTCCAACAGTTCCCAGAGATGCTTAGCACTTGTTGGCCCTTTTGCCTTCACTCTGCGGTCCAGCTCACCCCAAACCATCTCGATTGGGTTCAGGTCTGGTGACTGTGGAGGCCAGGTCATCTGGCGTAGCACCCCATCACTATCCTTCTTGGTCAAATAGCCTTTACACAGCCTGGAGGTGTGTTTGGGGTCATTGTCCTGTTGATAAATAAATGATGGTCCAACTAAATGCAAACTGGATGGAATAGCATGCCGCTGCAAGATGCTGTGGTAGCCATGCTGGTTCAGTATGCCTTCAATTTTGAATAAATCCCCAACAGTGTCACCAGCAAAGCACCCCCACACCATCACACCACCTCCTCCATGCTTCACGGTGGGAACAAGGCATGTAGAGTCCATCCCTTCACCTTTTCTGCGTCGCACAAAGACACGGTGGTTGGAACCAAAGATCTCAAATTTGGACTCATCAGACCAAAGCACAGATTTCCACTGGTCTAATGTCCATTCCTTGTGTTCTTTAGCCCAAACAAGTCTCTTCTGCTTGTTGCCTGTCCTTAGCAGTGATTTCCTAGCAGCTATTTTACCATGAAAGCCTGCTGCACAGTCTCCTCTTAACAGTTGTTGTAGAGATGTGTCTGCTGCTAGAACTCTGTGTGGCATTGACCTGGTCTCTAATCTGAGCTGCTGTTAACCTGCGATTTCTGAGGCTGGTGACTTATCCTCCGCAGCAGAGGTGACTCTTAGTCTTCCTTTCCTGGGGCGGTCCTTATGTGAGCCAGTTTCTTTGCAGCGCTTGATGGTTTTTGCGACTGCACTTGGGGACACTTTCAAAGTTTTCCCAATTTTTCGGACTGACTGACCGTAATTTCTTAAAGTACTGATGGCCACTCGTTTTTCTTTACTTAGCTGCTTTTTTCTTGCCATAATACAAATTCTAACAGTCTATTAAGTAGGACTATCAGCTGTGTATCCACCTGACTTCTGCCCAACACAACTTATGGTCCCAACCCCATTTATAAGGCAAGAAATCCCACCTTTTAAACCTGACAGGGCACACCTGTGAAGTGAAAACCATTTCAGGTGACTACCTCTTGAAGCTTTTTAAGAGAATGCCAAGAGTGTGCAAAGCAGTAATCAAAGCAAAAGGTGGCTACTTTGAAGAACCTCAAATATAAGACATATTTTCAGTTGATTCACACTTTTTTTGTTAAGTATATAATTCCACATGTGTTAATTCATAGTTTTGATGCCTTCAGTGTGATTCTACACTTTTCATAGTCATGAAAATACAGAAAACTCTTTGAATTAGAAGGTGTGTCCAAACTTTTGGTCTGTACTGTACATGTTATTTATCACCGCATCCGTAATCACTTGCTCTATAAAAATATTATATGACTTACCCCCTAAGGTGAACAACATAAAAAAATTAAAATAAAAACTGTGCAAAAAATGCCAATTTTTGTCCCCTTTCATCACAAAAACTGTTATAACAAGCGATCAAAAAGTCATATGCAACCCATAATGGTACAAATCAAACTGTCATCTCTTCCTGCAAAAAATGAGCCCCTACATAAGATAATCGCCCAAAAAATAAAAAAAATATATATATAGCTTTCTGAAAAAGGAGATGCTAAAACATGATTTTTTTTTCAAAAATGCTTTTATTGTGTAAAAGTATAATACATCTAAAAAAGTAGACATATTAGGTATCGCCACGTCCGTAAAAACGTGCTCTATAAAAATATCACATGATCTAACCCCTAAGGTGAATTTCATTAAAAAAATAAAATAAAAACTCTGCCACATAAAGTGTAATATTGAGTGATCAAAAAAATCATATGTACCCAAAAATGCTACCTATAAAAATGTCAACTCTTTCCAGAAAAAATGAGCCCCTACACAAGACGATGGCAGAAAAATAATAGAAATGTAGCTTTCAGAAAATGAAGATATAAAAACATAATTTTTGTTTTAAAAAATGCATTATTATGTAGAACTGAAACAACAAAAAAAACAACACATATTTGGTATTGTCGCGTCTGTATCAACCTGCGCTATAAAAGCAACACATGATCTATCCTGTCAGGAGAACTCTATAAAAAAAAACTGTGCCACAACAGCTATTTTTTTTGTTACCTTGCCTCACAAAAAGCATAATATCGAGCAATTAAAAATCATATGTACCCCAAAATAGTACCAATAAAACTGTCACCTCATCTTGTAGTTTACAAAATGGGGTCACTTTTTGGGAGTTTCTACTCTAGAGGTGCATCAGGGAGTCTTCAAATGTGACGTGGCAACTTAAAATTATCCCAGCGACATCTGCCCTCCAAAAACCATATGGCATTCTTTTCCCTCTGCGCTCTGCTATGTTCCTGTACAGCAGTTTACCACCACAAGTGGGGTGTTTCTGTAAACTACAGAATCAGGGTATTAAATATTGAGCTTTCTTTGGCTGTTAACCCTTGCTGTGTTACAGGGACAATAGATTAAAATGGAAAATCTGCAAAAAAAAGTGAATTGTTGAAATTTCACTTCCAATTTCCTTTCATTCTTGTGGAACAGCTAAATGGTTAACAAAGTTTGTAAAATCAGTTTTTATTAACTTGATGGGTGTAGTTTCTAAAATTGGATCATTTATGAGTGGTTTCTATTATGTAAGCACCACAAAGTGACTTCAGAACTGAACTGGTCCTTGAAAAGTGGGTTTTGGAAGTTTTCTAAAAAAATTTAAGAATTGCTTTTAAAATTCTAAGCCTTCTAACTTCCTGAAAAATAAAATGATGTTTACAAAATGATGCCAACAGGAAGTAGACATCTGGGAAATGTACAGTAACAACTATTTTATGAGGTATCACAATCTGCTTTAAAAGCAGCGACCATCAAATTTCAAAAATTATGAATTTTTCCAAATTTTCTGTAAATTTTTGATTTTTTTTTATAAATAAAGGCATAAATAAAGCATATTGACTCAAATTTACCACTAACATGAAGTACAATATGTCAAACGAAATCGCTTATATAAGTAAAAGCGTTCCAGAGTTATTACCACATAAAGTGAAACGTCAGATTTGAAAAATGTAGCTTGGTCCTTAAGGTTAAAACTGGCTGTGTCTTGAAGGGGTTAAATTATAATATAGCAAAGATAAAGTAGAGGTGGACAGTTACCCCTCATAAGCAATGGATGGAAGTTGAGTCCTCATTATCAAAGGGCCCCCTAATTAACTTGTTGAACCCCCAAAAATGCTTATACTACTGGACAGTGCGCGCACAGGCCATTGGTTGGGATTGGGGGATCGTTATCTCTACTTCTGTCTCTATTAAAATCTGGAGGAAATATATTTCCAAGGGACCTGGATAGGAGGCAACTAACGCTTGTATATTTACTTACTGAGGTTCAGGAAGGATCTTTATTTGACAATATGGCATTTGTCTAGGATTTCTAGAATATCACAATTGTATGAGAACAACCACTTGTTGAGCTTTACAGCCCTCCAAACATGGTTCTCCCTGCCCCATGGTGAGTTCTATTGCTTTAACCTTAGAGTTCATCATATCTTAAAGAGGCACCCAAAACCTAGCCCTACAGAACTTAACACTATTTGAGTGACTTTATCAAAAGTCTTAAGAGCATTTTAGTATTTTATTTAGCATCTGTAACTGTATCTGAACTCACTAAACTCTCTCATATGTTGGAATGGGAGCAATACCTAAACATGTAACACTATTAATTGATAGAAAGCAGTTAGTTGGCCAAAAAGGTTCTATAAAGGTGTCTTTCTCAAGAAATATTTTACTCATGTGGTACCTGACAACAGTACAGATCTCTAAATGTTATCATACTTACTCAGAGCTTTGCTGGAGAGTGTGTGGGTATAGAGATTCAATATTTCACATATGATGGTCTTTTCATACTATTTATAATTATTAGCGGTCTAAATTCTCATTTGTTTCACAACTATTGCAGACCCAGCTTTGTTGTTATTTTTAAATGTGGAGTCACTTCCGCTTACAGGATGCACTTTACCCTTTCATATAGTTCATGTAGCGAGATCTACTATAATTTGCTCTTGGAATCAGACGGCTCGCTTAGGTTAAATGACTTAATACCTCCACTGAGAGTCATTTACCCTATAGAACATCTCATGGCCCTCTGTTTTAGCAGACTGACTAGCTTTAACAGAGATTGAAAACATTTTGTTCAGAATTTAATGATATTCATGTCCCTATCAATATTACTCTTGATGCTCGAGCACAAATATAATATTCTGTGGGCTCATAAAATCATATGCGGAGCACTGGATGTTTTTATACTTATTTTGCTGATTTGGACCGTAACTCCAATTAAATAAATGCCCCTCTGCTCTCCTAATCTTGTATAGGTCAATGGCGATCATAGTGCTCCTGTATGGCCTAGTACTGGTTAATACTTCCAGTTACCTTTTCCTTTTTTACCTGTATTTGTGTATATTTTCCTTAAAATCAGAATAAACATTTATTGAATGAAAAAAAGAGATCAGAATTGAAATCAGAAGTTGCATTAATACACCCTAACAGATTTGACAGTATTATATTGTTTTTGTTTCATCAGCATGCACCACATTTACCTTCTACAGGGTGGGCAATTTAAATGGATACACCTAAATAAAATAGGAATGGTTGGTGATATTAACTTCCTGTTTGTGGCAAATTAGTATATGGGAGGGGGGAAACTTTTCAAGATGGGTGATGACCATGGTGGCCATTTTGAAGTCGGCCATTTTGGATCCAACTTTAGTTTTTTCAATGGGAAGAGGGTCATGTGACACATCAAACTTATTGAGAATTTCACAAGAAAAACAATGGTGTGCTTGGTTTTAACAATGCAACCCTCTTCTCCCACTCTTCACACACTGATAGCAACACCGCAGAAGAAATGCTAGCAAAGGCTTCAAGTATCCGTAGTTTCAGGTGATGCACATCTCGTATCTTCCCAGCATAGACAATTGCCTTAAGATGACACCAAAGATAAAAGTCTAAGGGGGTCAGATCGGGAGACATTGGGGGCCATTCAACTGGCCCACGATGACCAATCCACTTTCCAGGAAACTGTTCATCTAGGAATGCTCGGACCTGACACCCATAATGTGGTGGTGCACCATCTTGCTGGAAAAACTCAGGGAACGTGCCAGCTTCAGTGCATAAAGAGGGAAACATATCATCATGTAGCAGTTGAATGGCCCCCAAGGTCTCCCGATCTGACCCCCCTTAGACTTTTATCTTTGGGGTCATCTGAAGGCAATTGTCTATGCTGTGAAGATACGAGATGTGCAGCACCTGAAACTATGGATACTGGAACCCTGTGCTAGCATTTCTTCTGCGGTGTTGCTATCAGGGTACGAAGAGTGGGAGAAGAGGGTTGCATTGACAATCCAACACAATGGGCAGCACTTTGAACACATTTTATAAGTGGTCAGAAACTTGTAAATAACTCATCAAAGAATAAAGTTACGTTAAAACGTGAAATTTTTAATATGTTTGATGTGTCTCATGATCCTCTTCCCATTGAAAAAACTAAAGTTGGATCCAAAATGGCTGACTTCAAAATGGCCGCCATGGTCACCACCCATCTTGAAAAGTTTCCCCCCTCCCATATACTAATGTATCACAAACAGGAAGTTAATATCACCAACCATTCCCATTTTATTTAGGTGTATCCATATAAATGGCCCAACCTGTATTTATAGTATAATATTAAAAATATCTACATTCCTTTAACTAGAACACTGTGGATCCAAGAATCTTCAATTGTTAAAATTAAAGAAATTAGAAGATCCTACATTAGAATGAATATTACATAAGAAATATTGTTTAAATTAAGTCATAAGTTCTCTCCTTATAACAGTTAAAAACAAAAGGCCAGATTTATCACCCAGATATGCCAATTTTGTACGTGAATATAGAATGCAATGAGAATAAAAGATCAGTGTCCATAGCCTTTAAGTAAACAAGTGATTTCTAATGGGATAGTTTGCATAACCTCAGAACTAAGAGAAAAATGATAGGATAGTTAATCTAGAAGAAGTTGAAAGTATGTTAAGATCTCTACACTTATTACAGTAAGTGGTGTTTTCTGTGGTGTAGTCTACACCATAATTCATGCTGCTGGGCTGCATGACAGGCAGTTGTTGTTATAATTGATGTCTCTTGATGAATCCTAAATCTGGACAAAATACTAAGGTTACTTTAGTAACATGGGCTGACCTTCTATTGATGATTACTCAACCTATCTCTGAGGATTCCTATATGGCTATATACTAGATGCATAATTGACTTTACATTCAAGTGAATGGGGCTGAGCATGATACCAAGCACAGCCGCTGTACAATGTTCCTCTGAGGAAGCTATTCGGCGAAATGTGTGTTGGGTCAGTATCCATTTTTTATTTTTTTTATTTTTTTTTTTGTCAATTTTTCCATTACATCATTAAATATCAAACATCAATCTTCAACATCCATCTTCAAAATCTTTTCACCATCATTAACAATTATACATATAACATCTATAACTCCCCCATTTTCCCTCCCAACCCCACCCCCCTTTGAAGAGAGGACCACAAAACAAATACCAAAAAAAAAAAAAAGAGGAAACCTATCTTCTTTTATTTATTTACCCCTTTCATATCTTGCAGAGTTCTCTATTAACTTTAGCCATTCGGAGATTGTAGGAGGCGACACCGACATCCAAGAACGCAATATCACTAGTCGGGCCAAGAATATTTTCCTAACCAATTGATTCTTTTGTCTCTTATTAATTTTAATCTTTGAATCCTCTCCCAGAATCAATATTTTCATTCTACATTCTATCTTTTCCCCTATTTCCTTCGAAATAATTTCACATATCGCTACCCAAAACCTCCGAACCGCTACGCAATACCAAAACAAAAAGTCAGCACCCTCCATCCCACACTTGGGGCATTCGTCATTATCTCTTCTGCCTATTTTTCGAAGGAACTTTGGAGAGTAATATAACATATTGATGATATTAAATTTAGGGATGAGCGAACTTTTGAAAAGTTAGGTTCGGTTCGATTCGGCGAACTTTCGTGAAATTCGGATTTGTACGAACCGAACCTAAAACGAACCTTGCTATAACGGCTGATTAATTGCAGCTACAATAGTGGGAGTCTGATAGGGTAAAGTTTCGTTTAGTTGCAGTTGCTATTACAATGAAAAAAGTGGAAAAAATCAAAGTGCAAAAATAGTGAAACCTCAGCCAGGTCGACTACATTTGACAGTATTGAAGATGTCCGCTGGAGCAGCATTGCCGGCAGCATTGCCTTGGACCCAGTAGGGTGGAAAACAGACATTTGACAATGGAACCAGCAGCAGTAATAGTACTGTATTGGACCCAGTATGGTTGAGAACAGGCAATTGATGGAGGAGGAGGAGTCAGCACTTGATTGCACCCAGGCCAGTATGGTTAAGAAGAGACAAGTTGAGGAGGAGGAGGAGGCAGCACTTGATTGCACCCAGGCCAGTATTGTTGAGAAGAGACAAGTTGAGGAGGCAGCTTCAGCAGCTCTTGATTGCACCCAGTATGTTTTGGATAGTATTCTTTTGGACCCAGAAGGACAGCCTGAGAGCGCCGGGCCTGACATCGGTGGTAAGACACCAGGGCAGGTTGGACTGCAGTCAAAGTAGTGGATGGTTGCAAGGTGGTGGAGGCAGACCTTGTGCTTCCCGCTGCTGGCCCCCTAAAGCACCGTGGAGATGACAGTGGCAAGAATGGGCCAACTTCCTTATGGTCTTCTGGGAGGATGTTGACCCAATGGGCAGTAACAGACATGTACTGCCCTTGCCCATAATTAGAGGACCAGACATCAGCACTCAGGTGCACGGTCTTGGACACCGAGAGTCCCAATGAGTCGCCAACCTTTTTCTGAACATTACTGTGCAGTGATGGGACAGCTTTGCCAGAGATGTAGTGGCGGCTGGGGACTCGCCATCTGGGGTGCGCACACGCCATGAAATCCCTGAAAGGCTGAGAGTCCACAAGGATACCCAATTGGATGTGACAGCGGAGAAAACCTTACAGGATGGTGATCTCACTTTGTCAGCTAAAGCTTCTAGCCAGGAGAGACATGAAACCAGAGGGATGACTGAAACAGCCAGAGCCTTTCCTAATATGGACTTTTTAACTTTTTTTAACTTTTTATTTTTTTTAAATTTTTTTTTGACTTTTTTTAACTTTTTTTTGTTGCGGCTAAACGGGGTTGACGGCACCCAGCAGAGCAGCAACGTGTAGCGTGTACTCTCAGTCACAGGACAGGAGCTTACAGCCAACATCTCCTCTGGAGTCTCAGTACATTCCACCCGCTGACTTTAGTGGACTTCCTCCTCCTCATCACTAAAAAGTGGTAGAGACTCCAAGGGCAGATCAAGGTTTGCCAAGAGTTCCCTGGCAGAAGG
Source organism: Rhinella marina (assembly GCA_900303285.1). Lineage (NCBI taxonomy): Eukaryota > Metazoa > Chordata > Amphibia > Anura > Bufonidae > Rhinella > Rhinella marina. The sequence goes on along the minus strand of ONZH01007973.1, from coordinate 21,397 downwards.
TGCCCCAAAGGTGAGAGGTTCTGTTCGTTTGTTAACCTGATGTACCTTGATATTTGCAGCACGGTGTTGGTGAACGGCTGGAAGACTGACCCCTTTCTGGTTTGCTCCGGGCTGCCCTCTATCACCTCTCCTTTTTGTTTGTGTTATAGAACTCTTCGCTGAGTCTATCCTGCAGAATGGAGAGATCAGGGGGATCACCGCACCAGGACACTTCGAGGTCAAGGCGTTCGGTGACTGCACTCGTCCAGACCTGCGAGGAGTTCGGACAAGCTTCAGGGGCCAAAGTCAACTGCGGGAAGTCGGAAGCCATGCTCTTCGGGGACTGGCAACTGGCTTCTTCTGCCCCTTCCCCTTTAACGTGAAACCAGACTTCATCAAGATCCTCGGAGTCTGGTTTGGGAAGGAAGGCGCAGCCCTCAAGTCTTGGGAAGAACGCTTGGCCAAGGTGAATCAACGGATTGGACTATGGAGCCTCAGTTTATTTAAACTTTTTTTTATAACTTTTTTTAACTTTTTTTTTTTTTAACTTTTTTTTGGCTGTGGGGTGACATCACACATCTTGATTTTCACAGAAAACCAGGATACAAGGGATTATAGGAGTAATAATCCCTTGTATCCTGGTCTATTCTGTGAAAAGTCCAGTACAGTTTTGCGTCACCGTTGTAATTTTAACCAGATTCGTTACAAACTTTCTCAAAGTTCGGTTCGGTGACGAATCAAACTTTTGGCAAAGTTCGTAACGAATCTGGTTCGTTACGGTTCGGTTCGCTCATCCCTAATTAAATTGTATGAACTTATGATTAAGATTAGTGGATACCTTCCTCATGTTGTTATTTATAATTTCCCAACTCCTAGCATCCAATCCTTTTACTTTCCCTTCCCAAATTTCATGTTTTTTTTTGTAGATGTTCTCATGCTTCTTTTCTTTTATCTGACTATAGATTTTGGCAACTTTAGCCAACCCACCTTTTATTACCATTTTAAGTAAGTCCGGCAACACTCTCCCTTCACTTATTTGTATTTCCTTGACTTTTTTCAGTGCATCTTTAAGTTGCCTATACTCTAGCCATGCATTACTAGGGACATTATATCTACTTTGTATTTCTCGCCATTCCAGCATCTTACCTTCCACTCAAACATCTTTTATTTTCAGTATCCCTGAGTTTTTCAATTGTTTCAAAGTACCTAATTCATATAAATCCCCAACATCTTTATTAAACCAAAGGGGGGTAAGATCACTAATTTTCCCAGACCAAGCATTTTTTTAACTTTTTCCATAATTCCACTATGCTACCCTCCAGTGTCTTTTTATTACTTTTATACCCCCTCTCCATCTGCCAAGATTCCAGGAGTTCCAGGATCGACCCATATCCCCCTTTGTACCTAGATACCAACCACTTAAAATATTCATTGTTCTTCCAGTCCATCAAATACGAAACCTTAGCTGCCAAAAAATAAGCACCCACATCTGGAAATGCTATTCCACTGTTCTTCCAATCTGGAACTAAGAAACCCTGTTGTATCCTTACTCTTCTCCTCCCCCAAATGAGCGCATTAAATGCAACGATAATCTTTCTAAATAATTTTTCCTCCCACCAAACCGGGCAGGCCATAAACAAATAAAGTAGCTTAGGCATCAGTACAGAATTTATCAAAGTGATCCTGTCTCCCCTGGAAATGGGCAGACTATTCCACGTCCGACTCTTTTTTTGTATATCCTTGATAAGGGGAATTAAATTATCCTCATGGAACCGAGAAACATCCCTTGACACCTCTATTCCCAAATATCTTAAGCTCTAATTTTCCAGCAAAATGACAATACTAACCTCTTGGCTATGAAAATTAAGTTCTCTCCCTAACGGAAGGAGTGCTATAAGACCCAGTCTCGTTTGCTTCCTTACCTTTTTTATGCAACAGGATGATCAGAGCGTCGTTCATGGTATCTGGCAACTCCCCTAGATTCTTTGCCTCTCCCAGCACCCTATGTAGGGCCGGCAGCAAAACTTCAGCATATTTTCTATAGACCTCGTAGGCTATCCCATCTTTAACTGGGGCAGAATTGCCCTTAATCTGGCTAAGGGTTTTTTCAGCTCACCAACTGATATTGGCTCATCAAGAAATTTTCTATCCTGTTCCGATAATCTGGGCAGGTCCACTCCCTCTAAATATTTCTCTATACCTTCAATCCCACCTTCTTTCCTTTCAGAGCTGTATATCTTTCTGTAACTGTGAACAAACTCCTCCATTATTTCATTTAAATCAGTTGTTACAACTCCCTCTTTATTTTTTATACTTATTATACTGTTACTACCATTCTGATTTTTAATAATAGACTTTAAACCTTTATTAATTTTGCCTGTTTCAAAATGCTTTTCTCTGTTACTTAAAAAGATTTTGTTCCTAGCCACCTCCAAAAGGAAACCATCCAATCTACCCTGCGCCTCTATCCATAATCTTTCCTGCTCCTCTCCCGGGTTTTGGACCATCTCTCTTTCCAACCAGTCAACCTCCTGTCTCAACTGGTTCTCTTTAGATCTAGCTCCTCTTTTAATTTTACAAATCATACTGTTCATCAAGCCCCTAACCATTCCCTTGAGCGTGTTCCAGACCACTAAATCAGTTGCCGTGCCCCAATTAATTTCCAATAGTGCCCTTAACTCCCCAGAAATATCCTCCTCTTTGGTAAATAAAGACAACCAATTGGGGTTAATATTCAACCTCCTGGGAATCTAAACCTCCCCCACTCCCACCTCCATCAGCAATGGGGCATGGTCTGATATACACCTTGTTTTATAACTTATATCAGTAACTAAGCTTGCCCCCTTATCATTTACAAATGCCATATCTATACGGGATTTAGTATTACAAGACTTATTCCAGCAAGAAAAGGCAATCTTGGAGGGGTTACGTTCTCTCCATATATCTATTAACCCCATTTCCCCGACCAATCTGCTGAGAGACGTGCCCTGCTGTATATTACAGTTCTTAACCCTAATTCTATCAATGCTCTCATTCATAACACTGTTCACGTCTCCCAGCAGAAAAACCGGGCAACCAGGCCTAGCAACCACAAATCCCCAGAATTTCTTTATCACATCCGGTGAAAATGGCGGGGGTATATAAACAAAAGCCAGGATACATAACACCCTACCTAAATAGGTCAGTCAGTATCCATTTTATATTGTTCATTCTCTGTTGTTGGTCCTATGGCTATCATTATGATCTAGGTAGTGTTCCTAGTTTTTGCTATTACTATTGTTGGACATTGTGGCTCCATTCTCATTCTTCTAGTCTTCTGGCACTATGCACCTTATATATGTGAGAACTTCAGGGCCTCTTGCCAAGTAGTATATAAGTAGTATTCCTTAGGACCAGTTTATCATCAGTTTATTTGTGATAACTGACTAGTGTACCTTCTATTTTCTGTATATGTCTGCCACTGTGTTTTGATTACTCTCAATAATGTTTTTTTACATTTATATTTTTCTTGTGATAATAAAATGTATGTAGTTCTAATGACTGATGGTGTTTTGGTGGTTATTACAATTTTGGGGTTGGGTTACCATGGCAGTTGGGGGCCTAACAAAGATCCTTTGATTTTCCCCCTAAAAAATATGTTGGGTGTTACAGTATACTAAAAAAAAATCACTAGCCTTTAGCAAAAGCTTTTCTTTTTTCTTTTACTTTTTGTTTTGTAACCAATAATATGGTAATTAGAGATGAGCAAAGTTTAGAAAATTTGATTCTGCAACTGTTCACCAAGAAATTTGATTTGCTATTAATTAATTTGCCACAAATCACTATAATTTAGGTATACCCAGACCACTTTTCCTTAGGGTATGGCTACATAGAGCGACCATGCTGTGGGCGGGTTGTGGCCATACTGCGGTGACCGCACTGAATAATCCTTCTTCATTGTTAATAGCCATACGACAGCTTTAAACAGCTGTTGCTGGTTGGGGGTTTGGCTGATTAGGTGGGGGGCAATATGCATATTATTGTTGTTCTTGTCTGCAATCTCCAGCAGGTTATTTGACAGGTTATTTGACTAAATATTAATGAGCTCCAGCATATCCACTTCTTCAAACCACTTCTTCTTCATCTAATATCGAAGAGAATCAGGATCATCAGGAACATCCCTCTCCTCCTCTCTTGGCATGTTGCTGACTTTTCTAGGATAGACTTTGAAGGATGATTTGGAAGAAGTAAAGCCATAATAAGATGTGGATGGTCATCATTAAGACCTGGATGATATTGTTTGGCATGCTGGCACTGGAATAGTAAAAGATTATGTCTTATTTTCATTGAATTATATTTACGGATGATTTAGGAATAAGTAAATGTAGAAATAAAAAAAACTGACGTAGCATAAGTCTCCCTGCAATGATAGAATCAAAGTTGATTTGTCCAAATATTTCATTTTAATGCTGTATGGAGACCTGTCTACGTTTTAATGCTGTACGGAGACCTGTCTCCTTATGGTAATAATATGTATTGCCTCAGTGGAGGCAAAATTTGTTTCAGCCAAAGTCACATGAGACTTTGATTAATAAATTTGGTATTCATTTCAGCTTGTTTAAAAAATTTGTAATCCGAAGTCCGAACTCGTAATCCGAAGATGGAGGCAATACATTTTAATGCTGTATGGAGACAGGTCTCCATACATCATTAAAATAAAGTGATTGAACAAATCGAGTTTGGATCAAAAGCTCGATTCACTCAACAATAATACTAGTTATGCTTCGCTTTTACAGGTGATTAAATTGACACCTTAATGACCTAACTAATTTTAGCCTTAAGAACCAGTAACATTTATTCTCTTCCGTGTTCCATCTGTCATACCTTTTTATTTTTATTTAAAATTAATCTGTATGATTCCTTGACTCAAAAATATAATATTTATAAGAACCATTTTGGGGTTCATAAAATATATTGAACAAGATTTATTTATTTATTATTTTTTTTATTAGGGGGATACTCTATATCAAATTTACTGTTGCCCCGGAATCATGCAGCCTTTTGTAGGAGCCCACTTTGCCCTGAATTTTCATACTGGTTTGATTTGTAAAACTAATTGAAAACAATTGTGGTGCCAATCAGTGCAATACAATTTATTTTTTCTGACTGACAAAAACTTTATTAATGAGTTAGAAATATATTACATATTACTCTCTAGTGACAGTTACAGTTACTGCAGTGTGTAATGGCTTTGCTAGAGAAGCAATCTGCCTATTGTATGCTAAAGATCCAGTATGGACAGGAGGGACAGTTTAAAATGAGAACTTTATTGATGTTTGTGTGGGTGGGGTAAAAATTATGTGACTGATTTGACACCGTGAACATCAGTGAGCAGTCTAATTAGGCTCAGAGGAGTGATGAACAAGTTCTCATCTGTTCCCTCCTTTTCTAGAAAAAATACATTTCACAAACAGAAGGCAAGTATGCCGCCCAACTGATGGAAAATGGGATAGATAACATAAGTCCATGTAACCCTCCCCTTGAGGTCATGTACAGTTACACAGGGAGAAAGAATCTGCATTTCCTCTTTATAGCCTGTCAGCACCTCCCCACTGCCCCCCTCTCTGGCTTTATGTTGGGTGAAGGGGGGTTGTGTTAAACCTTAATATTTCACACTGGGTAGCAGCTACAGGTGTGAGCTTGGTCCTGTCTGGCAATGTAAGCACAAAAAAAAGTCCAAAATTGCAGTGTTAGAGAGCTATTTCAATATTTAGCATGCCTGACTGTTATTATATGATATCTGAGGCTGTGTAAGAGGAGGGAAGTGCAACTCCCAGCATATCCAGGCTATTATTATGTTATATCAGAGGACATTACAGGATGAGTCGGTATAAAAGGAGGGAATTACTATTTCCAGTATGTTGAGGCCATTATTATGTTATATCAAAGGACATTACAAAAAGGAGGAATAATAGATGACAACTACAACCCCAGCATTTCCTTGGCTCTTGCATTAAATCAATGCTTCTGTCACGAATGTGGCTGCATCAGGTTGCAGGCATTTGGTTAGACTTTCAAAAGTGACATAATTTGACATGTTTTCCTCCTGGTTTGGTTGCTGTTTACCACACCCCTTCCCCTCAGCTGTTGTGGGTGTGGTGATTGTCTTTCCCCTATTTATCCCTTCCTCTCCCAGTATCCCTTGCTGTTTATACTTTCTGCTGACTTTGTTGTATATGGTGTGGATCTCGGCTGAGATCCGGTTGCTGCAATATCTGCATTAAGATAAGTGTCATTTTCTCTTTTGTGTTTATCCTACTTTTCCCTGTTGTGGTTTTGCCTTCTGGAGTCTCCTGTTCGTCCGTTCCTTTTGGAGGAACGGGTTGACTTCTTCCCCTGTCACTAGTGGCAGGGTTCTCTAGGGTCAGGTGTTATTTGGTTCCTGTGTATGAACTCTCCTCCCTCTAAGGCCTGTTCATACTGGTAGTCAGCCAGGGCCTATTTTCAGGGTTTCCTGCAGGAGGTGACCATTTCCCTTGTTTGGTTCCTTTCCCTTCCCTCTTACGCTTGGTGTGGCTATAGCCTCCACACCAGAGCGTGACATTATAAACCACCGAACAAAAGTTAATGTCATTTTTGTGCAGACATGGATGCTATTTCTGCGCTTACTGAACGGTTGTAGGGACTCTGCTTGGAGGTAGCTGACATCCGCAACCAGATTCAGAGACCACAGGGTGGTGGTTCTGGGGGTGCTGGGTGTCAGGCCTGTTTGGAGCCTAAGGTCGCCCTCCAGGACAGATTTTCTGGGGGATGTGATAATTTTATTCTATTTAGGGAGGCGTGCAAATTGTATTTCAGACTGTGTCCACATTCTTCTGGTAATGAGGAGCAGAAGGTTGGTGTGGTCATCTCGCTGCTTAAAGGGGATGCACAGTCATGGGCCTTTTCTCTGCCAACCGGATCGCAGTCTCTCCGGTCCATAGATGAATTTTTCAAGGCTTTTGGGATTATCTATGATGACCCGGATTGTGTCTCCCTGACCGAGACCCAGATACGTGACCTTCGTCAGGGTGAGCGCTCGGTTGAGATCTATTGGGCAACCAATACTAAATGGAACGATCCGGCTCTACGTAGCCAATTCTGTCAAGGATTATCAGAAAGGCTGAAGGACGCTTTGGCCTTTCATGAAACCCCTGTGTCTTTGGAAGCTGCTATGTCTCTTGCAGTACGCATGGATAGGGGCCCCCGCTCTCAGGTCGTACTATCACGTAATGTATTGTCTTCCTATGACACTTTGGGTGAAGATTCCCCTAGGTTGATGTCAGGGGACTAACCCATGCAGTTAGAGTGAGCTACTCCTGTTTCCACTCTTAAGCATTTTGGTAATAAGAGGGGTGTGTGTTTTTTTCTGTGGTCAGAAAGGACACTTTGTCAATGTATGTCCATGCATTCAATCTCTAAAAGAGAGAAAAGAAAAGGGGGCGTTGAATTCTCGTCTCACTCTTGGTGGGGTGGGTCGAGAGACTGAAAATGTGCATTTGTTTTCATCCTGTAGTACCCGTTTTCTCCTGACTGGCGAGGTGGCGCTAGAGTCAAGGGCTATGAGAATTGAGGTGTTTATTGATAGCGGGGCAGGGGTGAACTTGATTGATGCTCAGTTTGTCCGTATGCATGGATTGTCTCCGAGTACATTGGAAAAGAAGATTTCTGTGTTTGCCATTGATTATGCACCTCTATCCCAGAAGTGTTTGTCGCAAATGGTGCATGATATCAAATTAAGAGTGGGTGAATTTCATCAGGAGCTTATTTCATGTTTTGTGTTGGAAGGTCTTCCTGCTCCTGTGGTTCTGGGTTTACCGTGGTTAAGCAAACATAATCCGACCATTGACTGGCATAATAGACTAATTGTGGATTGGAGTGATTATTACGCTGACAATTGTCTTAATACCTCTTTTTCTGCTTTAACTACTAAGAAACTTCCCTCTTTTATATCGGATTTCTCTAATGTCTTTACCGAAGGTAGATGTCAGGATTTACCCCCTCACCGGGAATATGATTGTCCTATCAATCTTATCCCTGGAGCAAAATTGCCCAAGTCTAGGCTATATAACCTTTCTGGACCTGAGAGAACAGTCATGAAGGAATATATTGCTGAGAGTTTGGCTAAAGGTCATATTAGACCTTCCAAATCTCCTGTGGCAGCTGGGTTTTTCTTTGTAAAGAAAAAGGATGGAACTCTTAGGCCATGTCTTGATTTCCGTGAATCGGATCGGATTACTGAATCGGTGAATCGGATTACTGTCCGTGATCTGTACCCCCTTCCTTTGATTCCTGACTTGTTTAACCAGATTGTAGATGCCAAGGTGTTCTCCAAGTTGGACTTAAGGGGGGCATATAATCTGGTCAGGATCAAGGAAGGGGATGAATGGAAGACGGCTTTTAATACTCCGGTGGGCCACTTTGAGAACCTGGTCATGCCTTTTGGGTTGACCAATGCTCCTGCTGTCTTCCAGCATTTTGTTAATGACATTTTTCATCACCTGGTGGGGAGGTTTGTAGTCGTGTATTTGGAAGACATACTAATCTATTCTCCAGATATGGTGACACATCAGGATCACGTTAGACAGGTTTTGCAGATCTTAAGAGATAACAAGTTGTATGCAAAAGTAGAGAAATGTGTTTTTGCTGTACATGAGGACAATTCTTAGGATACCTGCTTTCATCTTCAGGTTTTCGTATGGATCCAGAGAAAGTCCATGCTATTGTGGACTGGGACCGACCTGAAAATCTGAAGGCTCTCATGCGATTTAAGGGGTTCACCAACTATTACCGAAAATTTATTAAAAACTATTCGACAATAGTGAAACCCTTAATGCCCCTTTCACACGAGCGGGAGACTCGCATGTCTCCCGCAACGCATCTACAGGGCTGGACTCTGCACGGACAGGGATCGCAGAGCATTATATGCGATCCCTGTCAGTGCCGAGTCCAGCCCTGTAGATGCGTTGCGGGAGACATGCGAGTCTCCCGCTCGTGTGAAAGGGGCATAACTGAGATGACTAAGAAAGGGACGGATGTCTCAGTGTGGTCTGATGCAGCGTTGCAAGCCTTCTCCGCTGTGAAGGAGTGCTTCTCTTCTGCCCCTATATTGGTGCAGCCAGATGTGTCACAAACTTTCATTGTTGATGTTGACGCATCCAAGGTGGGGGTAGGAGCAGTTTTATCACAGGGCCCGTCACCTGGTAAATGGCGCCCATGTGCTTTTTTTTTCGACAAAAACTCTCTGCTGGGGAAAGAAATTATGATGTGAGTAACAGAGAGTTACTGGCCATTAAGTTGGCTTTTGAGGAATGGCGTCATTGGTTGGAAGGGGCGATTCACCCTATTACTGTATTCACTGATCACAAAAATCTGGCTTACCTGGAGTCGGCTAAACGACTTAATCCGAGGCAGGCCAAATGGTCTTTGTTCTTCACCAGATTCAATTTCATTGTCACTAGAAATGACGCGAATATGCTCGTCCGAGCTTGATGCTCGTTAGAGCATTAGGGTATTCGCATATGCTCGCTACCCGGACGAGCATATCGCGATCCTCGAGGAAATGGCATCTTACTCTTCCTGCATGTTAGCCGCCTTTTTTCAGCCAATCAACATGTAGGAGAGTCTTTGGTACCTCCTAGCATCACGTGGGGCCCCTACAAGTCGATAGCAGGGATTGGCTGGCCAGATCAGATGACCTGGGAATATAAGAATCTGGTCCCGCGCTGCTCGCGTCATACGCCGTCTGCATGAGATTAGGGATAGAGCTGCTGTCTGTCAGGGAGAGTGTTAGGGCCTGAATTTAGATGTTGCTTAGGCAGGAATAACCCACAAAGAACCCAACAGCCCTTCTAAGGGCTACAAGCACCTTTTTTTTGTCTCCTCCTGGCTGCTGGCTGGGACTTGTAGTGCAGCTACCGCCATCTTGGCTGCACACTGTGCACAGCGACTGGTGGCAGAAGGGACAGCACGTGATCCACACAGACCCAAAAGAAATTACCCAAAGTCCTCTCAGTACTCATTTTTGCTGCTGCTGGTGCTGCTGCTGTACCTTGGCTTGCTGGGATCTGTAGTGCAGTCTACTGTACTGTACAGTAGTGTCAGTCTAGGGTATAAGTTTTTTCTCTCAGTTATATATACTACAGTCCAGTGAACAATTATTTAGTGTGCTATACAGTAGCGTCAGTCTAGGGAACACGTTTTTTCTCTCAGTTATGTATACTACAGTGCAGTGAACAATTATTTAGTGTTCTGTACAGTAGCGTCAGTCTAGGGAATACGTTTTTTCTCTCAGTTATGTATACTACAATGCAGTGAACAATTATGTAGTGTCCTGTACAGTAGCGTCAGTCTATAAAATACGTATTTTCTCTCAGTTATATATACTACAGTCCAGTGAACAATTATTTAGTGTGCTATACAGTAGCGTCAGTCTAGGGAACACGTTTTTTCTCTCAGTTATGTATACTACAGTGCAGTGAACAATTATTTAGTGTGCTATACAGTAGCGTCAGTCTAGGGAACACGTTTTTTCTCTCAGTTATGTATACTATAGTGCAGTGAACAATTATTTAGTGTACTGTACAGTAGCGTCAGTCTAGGGAATACGTTTTTTCTCTCAGTTATGTATACTACAATGCAGTGAACAATTATGTAGTGTCCTGTACAGTAGCGTCAGTCTATAAAATACATATTTACTCTCAGTTATATGTACTACAGTCCAGTGAAAAATGGAGTGGTTTGCGGTAAAATATCCCGCCATTTAAAGACTATGTTTTTTTTCACATTTATATGTACTACAGTCCAGTGAACAATTCTGTAGTGTGCTGTACAGCAGCGTCAGTCTATAAAATACGTATTTTCTCAGTTATATGTACTACAGTCCTGTGAAAAATGGAGTGGTTTGGGTAAAATAGCTGCCATTTAAAGACTACGTTTTTTCTCAGTTATATGTACTATAGTCCAGTGAAAAATGTAGTGGTTTGCGGGTAAAATAGCCGCCATTTAAAGACTACGTTTTTCTATTATATGTACTACAGTCCAGTTTTTCGACTAGCCATTTAAGACTACGTTTTCTCAGTAATGTACTACAGTCAGTGAACAATTCTGTAGTGTGCTGTACAGCAGCGTCAGTCTATAAAATACGTATTTTCTCAGTTATATGTACTACAGTCCAGTGAAAAATGTAGTGGTTTACGGTAAAATCGTCGCCATTTAAAGACTACGTTTTTTTCTCATTTATATATACTGCAGTCTAGTGAAAAATTCTGTAGTGTGCTGTACAACAGCGTCAGTCTATAAAATACGTATTTTCTCAGTTATATGTACTACAGTCCAGTGAAAAATGGAGTGGTTTGCGGTAAAATAGCCGCCATTTAAAGACTACGTTTTTTTCTCATTTATATATACTACAGTCCAGTGAAAAATGTAGTGGTTTGCAGTAAAATAGCCGCCATTTAATGACTACATTTTTTCTCATTTATATATACTACAGTCCAGTGAAAAATGTAGTGGTTTGCTGTAAAATAGCCGCCATTTAAAGACTATGTTTTTTCTCAGTTATATGTACTACAGTCCAGTGAAAAATGTAATGGTTTTTCGGTAAAATAGCCGTCATTTAAAGACTAAGTTTTTTTCTCATTTATGTACTACAGTCCAGTGAACAATTCTGTAGTGTGCTGTACAGCAGCATCAGTCTATAAAATATGTTTTTTCTCAGTTATATGTACTACAGTCCAGTGAAAAATGTAGTGGTTTGCGGTAAAATAGCCGCCATTTAAAGACTACGTTTTTTCTCAGTTATATGTACTACAGTTCAGTGAAAAATGAAGTGGTTTGCGGTAAAATATCCGCCATTTAAAGACTACGTTTTTTTTCTCAGTTATATGTACTACAGTCCAGTGAAAAATGGAGTGTTTTGCGGTAAAATAGCTGCCATTTAAAGACTACATTTTTTCTTAGTTATATATACTATAGTCCAGTAAACAATTCTGTAGTGTGCTGTACAGCAGCGTCAGTCTATAAAATAGGTTTTTCTCTCAGTTATATGTACTACAGTCCAGTGAAAAATGTAGTGGGTTGCGGTAAAATAGACGCCATTTGAAGACTACGTTTTTTCTCATTTATATATACTACAGTCCAGTGAAAAATGTGGTGGTTTGCGGTAAAATAGCCGCCATTTAAAGACTGTGGTTTTTCTTAGTTATATGTACTACAGTCCAGTGAAAAATAGAGTGGTTTGCGGTAAAATAGCCGCCATTTAAAGACTAAGTTTTTTTTCTCATTTATATATACTACAGTCCAGTGAAAAATTTGGTAGTGTGCTGTACAGCAGCGTCAGTCTATAAAATACGTATTTTCTCAGTTATATGTACTACAGTCCAGTGAAAAATGGAGTGGTTTGTGGTAAAATAGCCGCCATTTAAAGACTGTGTTTTTTCTCAGTTACATGTACTACAGTCCAGTGAAAAATGGAGTGGTTTGTGGTAAAATAGCCGCCATTTAAAGACTACGTTTTTTCTTAGTTATATGTACTACAGTCCAGTGAAAAATTCAGTAGTGTGCTGTACAGCAACGTCAGTCTATAAAATAAGTTTTTTCTCCGTTATATGTACTACAGTCCAGTGAAAAATGTAGTGGTTTGCGGTAAAATGGCCGCCATTTAAAAACTATTTTTTTTCTCAGTTATATGTACTACAGTCCAGTGAAAAATGGAGTGGTTTGTGGTAAAATAGCCGCCATTTAAAGGCTATGTTTTTTTCTCATTTATATATACTACAGTCCAGTGAACAATTCTGTAGTGTGCTGTACAGCAGCGTCAGTCTACAAAATACGTTTTTTCTCAGTTATATGTACTACAGTCCAGTGAAAAATGGAGTAGTTTGCGGTAAAATAGCCGCCATTTAAAGACTACGTTTTTTCTCAGTTATATGTACTACAGTCCAGTGATAAATTCTGTAGTGTGCTGTACAGCAGCGTCAGTCTATAACATACGTATCTGAATATTAGGTGATTCGCTTTGGCTTTGTACGCATCCGCTACGTAGTTTGTCCTATAAATTATACGCTATTGCTACATATAAATTTCTGTATACGCTGTATGCGTACAATTTCAATTCATTAGCGAACTTTTATTGTTAGTTCGTTTATCGTGCGCAAAAGCCCGGGAAGAAAGCGGTCACCTGACCTAATGGGCAGGGCTTGCTCTGATTGACTCAGGCTCGGTAAGCCAGTGACGCATCACTTCTGGTGCGACTGCTGAGACGAGCAGAAGCACTGTGTGTAAAGTTCTGAAACTCTGAGACCTGTTTTGTGAAAATTGGGGTGTAATTGCTCTGGGAATCCATATTACAGATATCAGGGATACTGCAGGGCCAGTGCAGGGCCAGTTCAGGGCTAGTATTTAATCAAGCAGGGAGAGAGAGACAGGGAGAGATAGGGAGAGACAGGGAGAGACAGTGAGATACAGGGACAAAGACCAGCTGCAGGGTCACAGAGTGAATTGAAAAATGTCTGGAATGGATAAGCAAAAGGGGTCCAGTTCCAGACTTTGAGCTTTAAAAAAAGGAGAAGGTGGGACAGGGCAGCAGTGCCAAAAGACCTGTAGCTGGAGCATCTACTAGTAGTATTTGCAATACTTGGCCATTGTTCCACCAGGCTAACCCACCGAGGCGCAAAATTGTAGTGGAGGAGAAAGCAGATGAGGTAGTGGAGTGGATGGCACGCTCATCTCAGTCTCAGCTGGATGATCTGCTGTCATCTGCTGATACAGTATCCATATGTAGCCAGGGATCAGACTCGTCCTGCTCCACCATTCCACTCAAGCAAACCCTTTCATTTTCTGCCACCTCTCGGGCTTCAGTGCTCCCTCCTAGTGGTGTCCCTTCTGCAATTTCTATAAAAAAAGAAGCCACCGAAGCCCACCTTTTAATCCTGCGGTTATAGAGGACAGCCTTCCTGAGGATTTCTTAGAGGGCAGTCAGAGTTTGGACTGCCCGGAATGGTCAGTTGGTGGAGAACAGCCTAATTTTCATTCCCAAAAATGTGTTGTGGAGGAGTCTGATGATGAATCTGATGTGTTAAACTAGAGAACCTGGGAAGCGGATCGGGCTGGTGAGGAGGATTTGAGCTCAGAGGAGGAGGGTGGTACTAGTAGTGGCAGCAACAGAGGGCAGAGGCGAGTTAGGCCCAGGGCTAGTGCTTCCCTGGGAACTAGCGAGACCCCAAATATAGTGGGGCCGGCACCAGGGTGTAAGCGTGCAAGGGCTACAAGCTTGGCCAGCTGTGGAGGGCGCACGTCGGGTGTGTGGAAGTATTTTACCACTCTCCTGGGGGATAGCAGTATGGCCACGTGTAATTTGTGTCAACAGAAATTGAGCCGTGGGAAAGCCACAAATGTTGGGACCACTGCTCTGTGGAACCATTTGAAGCGGCGTCATGCTGGCAATTTAGAGCAGCCCATTAATACTAAAGAGCTGGCTACTTCTCCCGGGGTCCCTTCTGTCAGGCAGGCTGCATCCAGGGCCATAGCTCAGCCCGCATCCCGGTGTGTAACTAGTACATCCACCTCATCGTCGGCCAGTGCGTGCATTTCTCCACCTCCTCTCATTCGGCAGCCGTCCATTGCCGAGTGCGTGGCCAGGAAGCAGTTTTACGCCACAAGTAATCCGACAGTGTGCAAACTGAATGGTCACCTGACAAAGTTGCTGGCTGTACTCTCACTTGGATGAGAATATTGGATGCTCCCTGCAGCTGTCTCTTTGCAGCACGGTGCACGTCACTGTGGACACCTGGAGCAGTGCTTACGGCCAGGGGCAATACATGTCCTTTACTGCCCACTGGCTGAATGTATTTAGTGGCAGCGAGGCAGGAACCCCCCAGCAACCCGGTCAATTGCTGTTGGCACCTCCACGTGCTTTCCAGCCAGGATTGCAGCAGACCACCCAACAACTATCCACTTCCACCTCCACGGGCAGTCCGCCTGCTGGAGCATCAGCGAGTTACCCCCGCTCCTTCATATCACATGTGCCAGGTGAAACGCTGCCATGCAGTGTTAGACTTAGTTTGTCTTGGCAGTAGCAGCCACACAGGCCAGCGCTTGCTGCATTACATGAAGCAGCAAATAGAGAGCTGGCTGACTCCACGGCAGCTGGAAGTGGGCGGTAGGAATACTTTGGATATCGCCCACTGACAGTAGCTGCAGCATGGGCACGTCTTTGAGTCTGTGTGTAGGAGGAGGAAGTGCTAACTATGAAGGGGCATATAAGGGTTCTTTCTTTGGAACTAGTGCATTTGCATGACACAAACGGGAGAACGGCCAGCACCATTAACAATAATGACTAGAATACCTCCACTTAAAGGGAACCTGTCATCTCCGAAACACCCCCTGAACTACAGTAAGAGATGTATAGTGTAAGTGATGCTGAATCCGAATATGTAAGTTTTATCTTCATACTCACTTCCATTCTGATGCTGTGCTCCCACAAACCAGCAGTAAAATACATTCACAGGACTCTTCTTTGAGTCCTCTCCATTATGTGAGTGAGCACTGGAGTCCAGTGAGTGCATTTTACTGCTGATTTGTGGGAGCACAGCGTCGGAATGGAAGTGAGTATGAAGATAAAACTTACATATTCAGATTCAGCATCACTTACACTATACACAGCTTATTCTAGTTCAGGGGGTGTTTCGGAGATGACAGGTTCCCTTTAAGTTGTTTGGGTCGAGAGTTAGAGGCGTTGCCTAGCATGAAACAAAATTGCTGCAGCGCACTACACACGAACACATTGTCCTTCTATACTTTTTTTCATTATTCGCAGTGACTACTGGTATATATACAATACAGTACACTATTTTTTTTACATGTTTTTACTTATCAAATATTTTGTTACTCATCCTGCCTTATCTACGCGGATCTCATTAAGCCACTCTGGGCATTTGAATTTCAGATCGGACCATTTCCGCTGGATCTGGCCCGGGGTCCGCACGGTGTGGAAACGATGGCGCAGGCCTTGGATCACCTGCTTGATCACCTCCTTCTTATGCTGGTTTGGATGGCGGTGTGTGCCATCATAATCCTCCTTGTCCATTACCCTGATCAGGAATTTAAGCTCTTCAGAGCTAAATGATGAGCATCGCCTGGATGCCATTTTCGAATATTCGCTCTGCCTCTGAGGAGTGCACGCCGCAGCCTCTCATCGTGCGTGCCTGCATATTACGTAATCGCGTAGACAATAGTACGCTGAGTATTCGTATGCTATTTGCGTATGTCTTCTAAGAAGTTGCGTACATTTTTTAAATGAACGTTCGTTATTAGTGCGCGAATGTTCGCTAATAGCACATAATAACGTATATTTTTGTACGCAAATACAACACATCTATTCGTCGAATATATGAATCTTAGGAAAACTTCGGCGAATGTTCGGCGAATAATTTTTTGAATGATTCGCTCATCTCTACCTGTAGGTGAGCCTACCAAAAATTTGTTTTGGAGTGTCTGAAGTTGACCCTCCTAAAAAATTGTTTTGGAGTGTCTGTAGTTGACTCTCCTGAAAAAATTTTTTGAGTGTTTGTAGTTGACCCTCCTAAAAAATTGTTTTTGAGTGTCTGTAGTTGACGCTCCTAAAAAATTTATTGGAGAGAGGGCCTGTAGGTGGCCCTCCGTAAACATTGTTTGTAAAGAGCGCCAGTTGGCCCTCAGAAACATTGCCTGTTGGCTCAGCGTTTGTGTGCAAAGAAGAGGAGGAGGAGGAGAGGATACATAAAGAATCTTCATGTTGAGCTGCTTTCCCCCGGTGGAGATTTGCATTCCGGTGAAATTCAGGCTTTATTCATTTCAATAATCGTCAGCCTGTCAGCGCTGTCAGTTGACAGGCGTGTACACTTATCAGTGATGATGCCAGCTGCACTGAAGACCCGCTCTGACAACAAGCTAGCGGCAGGGCAGCCAAGCACCTCCAAGGCGTACAGCGCCAGTTCAGGCAACGTGTCCAGCTTTGCAACCCAGTAGTTGTATGGAGCAGAGTGATCACGCAGGACGTTGGTATGGCCAGCTAGGTACTCCCTCACCATCTTTCTGAACAGCTCCCCCCTACTGGGGACGGGTGACATAGTCTTGCTGGGGTGCCATAAAACTGGCAAAGGCCTTGGAGAGTGTTCCCCTGCCGGTGCTTGACAAGCTGCCTGCTCCCCTCCTCTCCCCCACTACTTGGCCCAAAGAACTACGTCCTCTGCCGCTAGCGGTGTCAGATGGGAAGGATAGTTTCAGCTTGTGCACCAGGGACTGTTGATATCTATTCACTCTCATACTCCTTTCCTCTACAGGAATGAGAGTGGAAAAGTTCTGCTTGTACCTGGGTGAACACCCAGTAATCGGTGTTGGCAAAAATGCTTCTAACACGAGGGTCACTGGAAAGGCAGCCTAACATGAAGTCAGCCATGTGCGCAAGAGTCCCAACACGCAAGAATTCCCTTTCCTCAATAGGCTGACTCTCCATTTCCTCCTCCTCCAACTCCTCCTCCTCAGCCCATACACGCTCAACAGATAAGAAGGAACAAGCATAGGTACCCTCTTCAGTCTCGCCAACAGTCTCCTTCTCTTCCTCCTCTTCCTCCTCATCCTCCTCCTCCAATACGCGCTGAGAAACAGACCTGAGGGTGGTCTGGCTATCAAGCAACGTATCTTCTTCCCCCATCTCCTGTAACAAGCGCAAAGCCTCTGACTTCATGCTGAGCAGTGAGTTGTTCAGCAGACAAAGCAGCGGGATGGTGACGCTGATAATGGCGGCATCGCCGCTGACCATCTGTGTTGACTTCTCTGTTGAGGAGAAGTTGCTTAACACCTGACAGATATCAAGACATCCACGTCCACTCCTCATTGTAGACTTGAAGAAGCTGACTAACCTGACTACCAGTTCTCGTGGAAGTTGTCATCTGGCAGTCTACAATCGCTCTGCGCTGCTGGTAAACCCTGGCTAACATGTGTAATGTGGAATTCCATCGTGTGGGCACATCGCACAACAGTCGGTGAGCAGTCAGTTGTAAACACCGTTGCACTGCCTTGAGAGTGTCAGCATCTGTGGTTGACTTGCGGAAATGCACCCAGATGCGTCGCTCCTTGGTGAGCAAATCAGACAAATTGGGGTAGGTCTTGAGAAACCGATGAACCACAAGATTGAACACGTGGGCCAGGCAGGTTTTATATGCAGTGTTTATATGGGTTGTTGTTACTTTGGGAAATAGTATTGGTGTATAATGGCACATGTGTGAACCTGCCGAGTTGCAGAGCCACCACCAGGTTACACCCGTTGTCACACACAACCATGCCTGGTTTGAGTTTCAGCGGCACCAGCCAAAGATCGGTCTGCGCCGTGATGCCGTGTAACAGCTCTTGGGCGGTGTGCCTCTTGTCACCTAAGCTCAGCAGTTTCAGCACCGCCTATTGGCGCTTACCTACGGCAGTGCTGCTGCGCCTAGAGCTACCGACTGAAGGCACTGTGCTCACAGATTGTATTTGAGAGTAGGAGGAGGAGGAGGTGTTGGAGGAAGAGGCATAATAAGTCTGAGAAATCATGACCGAGGTAGGCCCCGCAATCCTCGGTGTGGGCAGCACATGAGCGGCCCCAGGGTCAGACTCGGTCCCAGCCTCCATCAAGTTAACCCAATGTGCCATCAGGGAGATATAGTGTCCCTGCCTGCCAGCACTTGTCCACGTGTCCGTGGTTAGGTGGACCTTCTCAGTAACCGCGTTGGTCAGGGCACGGATGATGTTCTCTGACACGTGCTGGTGTAGGGCTGGGACGGCACATCGGGAAAAATAGTGGCAGCTGGGGACCAAGTACCGATGGACAGCCACCGCCATCAGGTTGCGGAAAGCCTCAGTCTCTACCAGTCTATAGCGCAGCATCTCCAGGCTCAGCAGTTTAAAAATGTGGACGTTTGGGGCTTGTGCATGTGGGTGGGTGGAATTGTATTTGAATTTGCGCTTGCGCTCCAATGTCCGATGCAAGAACAGCTGAAGGCTGCGCTGGGACACATTGGTGTAGGGTGTGGAGAATCGTGGAGGTGAAGGGGTGGTTGTAGGGCGGGAGGCGCCAGCATGTGACACAGGGGAAGGAGCAGTGGTGTGATTCGCAGGAGGTGAATGGCTTTGGTTCCATTGAGTCGTGTTTTTAGCACTCATATACCTGCGCATGCTGGTAGTGGTTAGGCTGGTACTGGTGGCTCCTCTGCTGATCCTGGTGTGGCACAAGTTGCACACCACAGTCCGTCGGTCATCCTCACTTTCTTTAAAGAACCTCCAGACTTGCGAACATCTAGGCCTCGGCACAGGAGCTTCACTCCGTGAAACAGTTGCTGATCTACTTGCTCTTGCCCTGCTTCTCCCTCTGGCCACCCCACTGCCTCTTCCAACCTGTTCTGGTGCTGCACTTGCCTCCCCCTCAGAAGAACTGTCTTGACTAGGCTTACCAACCCAGCTCGGGTCAGTCACCTCATCATCCACCTGCTCTTCCTCCGATTCCTCACTCTGCTCCCCCCTCAGACTTTGCACCAACAACAACGTTAATGTCATCCGACACCTCTTAATGCGCTACTTGCACTAAGTCCACACTCTCGTGACCCACAGACTGTGAAAGTTCTAAATTTTGGGCATCAGGACAGAGCAACTGCTCAGGTTGCTGTTGAGCAGTGGTTTGTGTCTCTCGGTAGGGTCCTGAAAAGAGTTCCTGTGAGTATGTCGGATCTGAATCCATATTTTTCATGGGGGGGGCAGGCTGGGGGGAAGGAGGTTGAGCTGGAGGAGACAGAGGTCTACTCTCTTGGCTAGCATGGGTGGACTGCGTGGAAGACTGGGTGGTGGATAAATTACTGGAAGCATTATCTGCTATCCACGTCATCACCTGTTCGCACTGTTGTGGTTTCAATAGTGGTGTACCACGTGACCCTGTAAGTTGCAAGATAAAGCTAGGGAGCGAAACTCTGCGGCGTTCCACTGCTCCCTCATCAGTAGGTACTGTGTCACCCTGCCCAGGACCACGGCCTCTGCCCCCCTACATCACTTGGACGCCCACGTCCTCGTCCTTTAGCCCTTGGGTTCAACATTTTGTGTAATCACTAAACTGTAGAATTAATATCTGAGGCAAAAACGTATTCTCTTGACTGTGGCTAGTGTACCACACACCACAGAATTTTTCACTGGACTGTATTAAATGTATCTGAGAGAAAAAACGTATTCTCTAGACTGCCGCTAGTGTACCGCACACCACACAATTTTTCACTGCACTTTAAGATATATGAATGAGAGAAAAAATGTATATTTTGTAGACTCCATCTAGTGTGCAGCACACGACAGAATGTTGCACTGCACTGTAGGATATATGAATGAGAAAAAAAATGTATATTTTCTAGACTCCGGCTAGTGTGCAGCACACAACAGAATTTTGCACTGCACTGTAGTATATATGACTGAGAGAAAAAAAGGTATATTTTCTAGACTCCGGCTAGTGTGCAGCACACGACAGAATTTTGCACTGCACTGTATAATATATAACTGAGAGAAAAAAGTAGTCTTTAGACGGCGGCTATTGTACCGCAAACCACTCAATTTTTCACTGCAATGTATAATATATAACTGAGAGAAAAAATGTATATTTTCTACACTCCGGCTAGTGTGCAGCGCACGACAGAATTTTTCACTGCACTGTATGTTATATCACTGAGAGAAAAAAATGTAGTCTTTAGACTGTGTCTATTGCACCGCAAACCACTCAATTTTTCACTGCACTGTAGAGTATATAACTGAGAGAAAAAACGTATATTTTCTACACTCCGGCTAGTGTGCAGCACGCGACAGAATTTTTAACTGCACTGTATGATATATAACTGAGAGAAAAAACGTAGTATTTAGACGGCGGCAATTGGACCGCAAACCACTCAATTTTTCACTGCACTGTAGGATATATGATTGAGAGAAAAAAGGTATATTTTCTAGACTCCGGCTAGTGTGCAACACACGACAGAATTTTTCACTGCACTGTAGGATATATGAGTGAGAGAAAAAACGTATATTTTGTAGACTCCGGCTAGTGTGCAGCACACGACAGAATTTTGCACTGCACTGTAGTGTATATAACTGATAGAAAAAACGTATATGTTGTAGACTCAGGCTAGTGTACCGCACACCACACAATTTTTCACTGCACTGTAGGATATATGACTGAGAGAAAAAAGGTATATTTTCTAGACTCTGGCTAGTGTGCAGCACACAACATAATTTTTCACTGCACTGTATGATATATAACTGAAAAAAAAAAAGCGTAGTCTTTAGACTGCGGCTATTGTACCGCAAACCACTCAATTTTTCACTGCACTGTAGGATATATGACTGAGAGAAAAACTTTATA